>JBBPBX010000045.1:142390-156399 GCA_038048925.1 Garcialebias charrua | reverse complement strand
AAAAAAAAAAAGAAAGAAAGAAGGAAAAACATGCTGATTATGCTTTGAAGTCAATTCAAAGTTGTGTTTGCACTTAATTTGTAGGCTGAGTTTGGAAACATTTATCGAATTTTCAGTGGCTACGTTAAGCTGACAACAACAAACAAACAAAAGTAGCTATCTGTTATCTGTTTATTATTATTATTATTATTATTATTATGTTTATCTGTTATCTGTTTTACTGCGAGCGGGTTCAAGAATGTTATAAAGTTTTTAATCCAGTGGAATAAAGCACATTGCAGCCCAGCAAAGAAAATAATGTGAAACACAGCGTCATCAAAAGTATTAGAATTCATTTCACTACCTGCTGTGCCTCCAATGTGAGTGACAGCCAGGATGTAATTCATTACATAAATCAGCGGAGCGTGTTAATATTATAACAACCACAACATCAGATCAACCTTTTGAGGCTAATGCCGTACAGCACATTTTGTCATAAAAAATTTATTTAGAGATGCAACACGTATATAAACACTAATGATAAAATTAAAGGCCTAGTATTCCTGCAAATAACAGCCTCTTAATTTTAAACTAAAATCAACTTGTTCTGAGAGGAGAGAGATAGTTGCTGAAGTTCAGGCCAAACTTTGTAAATGACATCGTAAACACAATCTCATGCATTTTCTGTTGCTACTGCTATCACAAAGTTTAACCCTTACATCTAACTTTATTGCAATAAAAAACAATAATATAAATAATAATGTTTCTTAGGAGGTAGTGCAGTTAGTAGAACTGCAGCCTCTCAGCGACAAGGCTCGAATGCTGGCCTTTCTGAGTGGAGTTTGCATGTTCTCTCCGTGCATGCGTGGGTTTTCTCCAGGTACTCTGGTTTCCTCCCACAGACCAAAAACATGCATGTTAGACTGATTGGTAACTCTAAATGGTCTCTAGGTGTGAGTGAGAGCGTGAATGGTTGTTTGTCTCATTTGTCTCTGTGTCCCTATGATGGACTGGAGACATGTCCAGGGCATGCCCCACCTCTCGCACAGTGACTGCTGGATATGGGCACCTGTGACCCTCATAATCCAGAAAGGTAAAGATAATGGATGGGTGGATTGATAGATGGATGGGTGGATTGATAGATGGATGGATGGATGGATGGTTTCTTAGGAAGAAAAAAATAGACCCCCTTACCTGTTGAAAAATAAAACTATTATTTTTTAATATAGTGGTCGGGCTTTTAGAGCAACATCAGTCTTTTAAATATATATATATATATATTTTTTTTTATAGGATTTGTTTTACTTTTTAAGTGCCTTTAGTTAAAAATCAGAAGAAATTTGCATTTTTTTGTTTAAAAATAAATCAACAATACTGTATACTAATTTTATGAAAATGTTTGAGAATAAAATTTAGAAAAAGCATTTTTGCTAATAAATCCAGTGTTTTTATTTATTTATTTATTCACAATAGTTATTTGCCACTATTTACGTTATACTTTGGGGAAACTAATGAGAGGAGTCTGAGCCATGGAGCATCTAATTCTGCAGCCTGCATGCATGTGGAACAGCGTTTAGTACTTAAAGTTTACTTATTTAACTAGCATGTTTTTGCCCATAAAAACAAAGTTATTCTCATTAAGTAAGGATATTTTACAATTTAATTTTTTAATTTTTTTATTGAACATATTGGTAGGCCGAACTAACTCCAGTTTCCTCCCACAGACCAAAAGCATGCATGTTAGATGGATCGGTAATTCTAAATAGTATCTAGGTGTGAGTTAATGGTTGTTTGTCTCGTTTGTTTCTATGTGTCCCTGTGATGGACTGGAGACCTGTTCAGGGTGTACCCCGCCCCTTGCACAGTGATTGCTGGACATGGGCACCGGCGACCCTCTTGACCCAATATGGAAGAAGCGGGTAAAAGATAATGGATGGATGGATGGTAGGCCAAATGAAGAACATCTGTGGGCCTGATTTGGCTCCTGGGCCACTAGTTGAATAGCTCTGACATCTTGCATCTGGGGTAAGATGCATCCGGTCTGTGATTTTTACAGAGGCTCTCAAATGTAAAAGTGGAACACTATGGAGCAATATGTTAGGAATGACTAACAAAATTCTACATCAAATATTATCCGTCTGTCAAATTGACTGAGTTGTGCTCAGTTTTGTGTCTGATAAGGTGGCTTACCCGTGACAGCCATCTTTTATGGAACTCATTCCAAAAGGTAATTAGTTGGATGCAATAGCAAATAACAGGTATTCAGCATGTGCATACAATGCAAACTTAATGAGAGTTTCAATAAAATCTGCCCTGTGGTTCACATTGTTACCACTTTGCCTTCAGGATAGTAATGGTCTGGTGTTTTAAAAAGGTTCTGCAAGAGAGCAAAATCAAAAAGTCATGATTTCAGAAAAGGAGTTTGGGCACAAGTTGGGCTCTCCAAAACTTGAAGAAAACTGCAGCATTATCCACTTTAATGATGCACGCACGCACACACACACACACACACACACACACACACACACACACTGTGTGTTGACTGAGCAGGAACACAACAGCAGTGAAGGAGATGGAGAGGAGACTGTGAGAACGTGAGACTGGTAGAGGAGTGAGGAAGAAGACATACAATCATTTGCTGGTGTTCCTAATTAAGGCTTCCCTTTCAAGTCAGCAGGTTTGATGTGGTAATCTGATGCTAATGTATGCAAATGAGCCACCCCTTTCTCTCCAAACCTTTACGTTTGCCCTCTTCTGCAGTATATAAAACTCAGGGAAAATGCAAGAAAACTAAAAAAGACGATCCACTGATTTAATATAAATGTATGTAGTGTATTGTGGTAATTGAAATGTACTGTTTTTCATCATCAAATGGACTTTGGCACCGAGCGGCATGCATGAGGTGAGAAAACTGACCCAGCAGTCTTTGAAAGGATGTAAACTTTTCATGACAGAGTTTTAAACAAAGAAATTATAAATTTTAAAGCATTTTAGTCGAACTTGAAAAGGGACATTACGCTAAAGTTTATGCTATATCTTGGATGATCCTTTAGCATTCGCAGTTGTGATGAAGATAGCTATCAGCTACAACCATACCAGTTTTAGCTCAGTTTATTTAAAATCCACAGTTGAAAAAATGTTTTTTTGAGCAAGCTAAAGTTGATTAGCTGTGACCATCATTTATGAGTGGGTTGACCAAAACACCAATCAGCTGTAGATATAAGCAGTACATAATGGATTATGATAAGTGTTAAATATTAACACTCCAAGCTGTAGGACAATATTTGTAAAATGTTTATGTTGCTATGGTGGCCATCTTGAATCAGGTCAACTCCAAATTAATCAGTTGTATACTGTAGGTAGATGTAAACCCATTTATTTTTTTCTCTGTTTTTATTGTCCCCCCCTTGAGGAGCAAAGAGTGGGGGATTGGAAATACTGTCTGTCCATAGATTTTGTGAGCATGATAACTTGAAAAATAATTGAGGTACTGACTTTTGTTTTGGTGTGTGGCTGAATCCAGGGGAAGGGTAGGTCACCGTTGAAAATTGAGTTGTCGCGTCAAAATCCAAGATGACCACCACCATATATGTATGTAAATGACTGCCTCTATCATTTGAGGAAACTATGCTTTTTAGTTTTTATAATAATTTATAACATAATTTCTTAAAATGATTGGGTTGACCAAAAATTAATCTATGGTGGTCAAGGCCACCATTGACCACCACTTGGCTGCACCATTGCACCCAATAGTGGATAGGATTGCTCTCTTTGCACGCCAGGATCCGTCGCTCTGCTACTGTTCTTCTTGTTATGTACCCCAGGGTTTTTAAATGTGTTTAAAAACAACAGTCTAAAGGCCCCGGTATAGCTCTGCGTTTTGCCAAACGCCGCTCTACGCACGCGTGCTGTGTGCAGGCAGTTCCTTTATCAGTCAGTCACTCGGTACAACACTATTGCTATGGGAAATTGCGCCCCTGCGCGGTTACCTGAAGGAAAACATTCACGCCTTTATGGCAGGGGGCGTCAGCGTCACCCCAGAGGCGCCGCCCTCTGGGTACTTAGACGCCCATCCAAACAGTCTCTTTTTGCTCTTCACCTCGCTTAAACCTGAAACTTTGTGGGACTTCTCTGTTGTCTTTTTTTTTTTCCCTCCATTTATAGATGGCCTCCCTTCACACCTTATAGCCATCCTCTCACTCCAATATGTATTTTTTTTATTTAATTTTTATTTTTTTTAATAGAGAGAAAGAAAGAAAAGAGAAAGTGAGACAACAAAACAACAATTATCCACAAAAAGAGCACAAGGCAAACACACCAAACCTCCGTCCACAATCCTGCAAAGCACATGACAGAACACAGCAACGAAACATACAAGCATAAAGACTGATAATATTCATGACCTTGCAGTAGATTTCTATAAATACACATACCCATACCTACAAATATATATACAGTATACATACATATATATTTATATTCATTTATATACCCATCTACATATATCTACATATACATCCCTGCATCCATTTGTGTGTGGTTGTGAGCATGCATAAGTGAATAAGGTTCCTCCAATAGAACATTTAGTAGCGATTGTGAAGCATCAGAGATCCGTCCCCCCAAAGCCCGAGACAGACGAAGGGGCGATCAAAGCCCAAGACCCCAGGAAGGACCCCGAGCCCAGAGTCCCCAGGACCACCCGAACAGGACGAGCCACTCGTCCACTCCCCAGATCCGACCAAGGGGAAGAACCGGACGAACCCCACCAGGGACCACACACAATGACCCCCCGGGGTCAACAGCGACAATACACAGGCCCCCGCCGGAGCCCGCTGCACCGACGTAGCCCCAGGGCCGGTCACCGAGGCCCGGGCACCGGGGACGCCCATCCCTCAGGTCCAGACCCGACAGGACCAGAGGACCCGAGCCCCACCAGGCAGCCACCAGGCCGAGCTGACAAACGCCCAAGCGCCCAGCCCCAGATAGTGAGGGCCCCAAGCACGCCCGCAGGCAGAGGAACACCCACCAGGGGGCCACGTGGCAGGAGCGCGACACTAGGTAGCCTCAGAAGTATCAGAGAGGGGGCAGTCCAAGTCCCAGCCTGACACTTAAACATTCATACACAGACACACTCATTCAGACCCACCCTCATCCTCACCCTCAGTCACAGAAAGACAAACAATAACGACACGCTCCATTCATAATCCCGATGCACACTCTATACCCCCTAGGTCCAAGACATGTACCTGCTCCCTACATGGGGCAGCCCACATCCAAACCCAGGAGGTAGGCCCATTCATTCTGGGGTGGAGAGCAGCAGACATCCAAGATCCGGCCCACCCCGCGCCCCGCCGACAGGACAGGACAGGACACCCGAGTCCAAGCAGCCCCAGGGGGAGCGCACTGCCAGCCCCGCCCACGGCGAACCCGCAGGCCCCGAACCCCCCCACACCCCAGCACAACCCCTGACGGCCCACCCCCAGAATGTCCGCCAGGCAACCAGGGGGGTAAGAGAAAAATAAATAAATAATATATATATATATATATATATATATATATATATATATATATATATATATATATATATATATATATATATAAATAAATACATAAATAAATAAAATTGAAATTAACAAATCAAGACCCCGACACACACACCCCCGTCCCCAAATGTACTGTTGGTGAGTGTTGTTGTAAAGTGTACTTAAAAGGGAAAGAGAAGGAGCAAAGGCTAGCATTGTACCAGTTTCCCCTCCACTCCAACTCTAACCCAGGCCCTAATTGTCTAGATGCATAATGTTGAGTGAGCATAGGCATGGGGGCGAGATTGATGTCATCCCGCCACCCATAGCCATAGTGCTCACTCCATTCCCTATATGTGACTTTTATGAAGATGTTTATGAATGAATGTCTAAAGTGTATATAAAATTGAGTCCCAGGTGCTCTGAACAACAGAGATGTAAAACCATTGCAGCACACCCGAGACCCAAATTCCCTACATGTATTAATTTAAGATGAAGAGGGCGGAGGTGCGTGTTGAGGGATGGGGAGAAAAATATCTGCAGGAACAGTGCTCCCACAGCGAGTCAGCTCCCCCGCTGACCCTGCGTACCCCCCCAGCTCGCCAAGGTCCACCCAAGGAGCGAGGTAAAAGAAACACCTCTCCGACCGCCAGGCCATTGAGCCAAGACCAGAGAGGGACACGGCCCCGAGGGCCGCCAACAGCAGAACCAACAGCCCACACCCACCAGGGCCGCCACGACCCCTGCGAACCGCAGTCAGCCCGCCGTCCAAGAAGACACAAAATCCCACATGGACGACACGGCCAAGAGCGCCCGCCCAACCGCTGACAGAGCCAGGAAGCACCAAGAACAGGCCCCAACCGGGGCCCGCACACCGGCCAAGCATAGTCCAAGACCATCATCCAGGACTTCTCTGTTGTCACATCGCTCGTTAGAGGTGAGCTCGCTCCGTACGCTGAGCGTACAGAGAAATTTCCTGCGTATTGCTGGGCTGGCGAGAGCTAGTCCAGCGTTTTTTCTCCAAACCTCGAAGCTTCTCTCTTCGCAACTGCTTCGCTCGACGGTGCTAACTGCGCCACACCGCTACCCTGCTAACGAGTTGCAGGCTAGCCGGCGAAAGCGACGTGATGAGGGAGACGTCTCCGGACAACGTTAGCACTGCTAACGAGCTCGACTCTTCTCAGCCATGGCTCCTGAGAAGGTAAAGCGAAAACCCAAAATTCTAAGAAGACCAGCAGGCCAGCGAGCCCCAGCTCCCGTGCTTTTTCTTTTCTGCTGTTCTGCCGCTCGGTTAACGGACGCTAACTGCACAACACGTTACCTGCTAAGCTAACAAGGCTAACAGGCTAGCAGCCGCGGGCAGCTCAGCGAGAGGACTTCTTCGGACGAAGAACTCCAGCAGGCCAGCGAGCTCCGGCTCCCGAACCTGCTTCAGCGGATCTGGCTACCCCCTTTCAACAGCGGACACCCCGAGGCCTGTCCGGTTGGCTCAGGGATGCCACACGCGAAGACACTCAATGCTTTTCTCGCGGATGGCCCCAGAGAAAGGAGAGTGGAAATCGAGTAACCCCGTTGTTAACTGGCTAGCTCCCACGGTTAGCACGGCTAACCGGGAGCACCCATGACAACACGGGGCGGACGATCAGCGCTGCTAACACGATTAGTGTGGCTACGAGCGGACAACGAAGGACTCCATCGTGAGGTATGTGAAAATGCTTGGTCTAGCTTGCTAGCTAACCTTCTCATGTTTTGCCCGTTTCGCTATTTTGTGTGGCTAAATCGACGGTAAAGTTAATCGCATAACTAAGTTTATTTACCGATGCTGCGCTGCTCGATGGCCCGTTTAGCACCGCTAGCGGGCTCATGAGTACATCCACCTTTAGCCCCGGCTAACAAGGAGGCTCTCTGACCAGCACAGTCCAGGAGGAGGATTTTCAGCTTACCTGTCCAGCTACGCTAACTGGTAGTTTTCCTATGCCCATGACGAGAACATTGTGACGCTAAGAGCTTATCCATCCATGAGGCTATGGATGACTCTCGGACTTTAACCATGTCAGGGCCCGAGGGACCCTGGTGGGATGGACAAGGACGAGTGGCCTCGATGCTGCTGGCCCACCAGGCAGATAAGCTGCAGGAGCTGCAGGGGGCCACCAACAAAAGGAAAAGAAAAGCCCCATCTCTGTGCAGAAGTAACGGGTCATCCCAGTACTTCTTCTGCAGTGCAGAGAGAAAGCAGAGGCCTACATGACCCTGAGATGCCCCTGCACCATTACAGGCGCTTTCACTCACAGAGGGAGAGAAAATGCCGAACTTTTACCACCAGTACCTGTGTTAGAGGAGCACAGACTAGCTGGTTCAGAATGTTTAAACACACAAGAACACTCAGACGCTTGTGTAATAAAGAGAAATTGCCATCCACACACGACAATTAAGTCTCAGACTACTGAGTACTTCCTGGTCCCAAAATGGGAACAGGACTTGAGGCCATCTTGGACCTCCGGGATCTGAACAGAAGAAGAAAGACATGCAAACCCAGGATGTTGACACCAGACGAGCCATCTGCTCGGTTCAACCGAGAGATTACTTCTGCACGGTGGATCGGAAAGACGCTTTCCTCCACGTGAACATCCTGCCCTGCCACAGAAAATATCTCCGCTCTGCCTTCAGGGGCTCCGCGTCCGAGTTTTTTGGCAGTACCTTTTGACCTGAAAACCGCATCCCGGGCATTCACAAAATGCCTGGACGCGGCCCTGACCCCGTTGAGGGATTAAAGGGTCAGAGTTCTGAATTATTTAGACAATCTGTCCATTCCTGGACATAGCAGACATCCCAGATTACTGTATTTCTGGGAGTACAGCTCAACTCCACACTGTACAGGGCAAGGCTCTCAGAGGCATGGGTTTTATCCCTCCACCTCTGCCTAGCACATTCCAGCTAGGCCAGAGAGGGCCTCTCAAGCTGTGCCAAAGTCTCTCGGACCTGTTGGCAGCAGCTATTGTCTGTGTGCCCCAGGCCCTATTAAGAATATGCCCTTTGCAGATATGGATCAACAAACAAATGTATCCTACAGAAAAGCAAGCTGAAACCATCCCAGACTACCATGTTTTTTTGGAGTACGGATCGAGACCATGTCGTACAGAGCACGACTTTCAGAGGAGCGTATTTCTTCGATACGCCTCTGTCTGGCACGTTTTCAACTGGGCCGGAGAGGGTCCCTCAAGCTCTGCCAGCGCATTTTTGGGCCGGCTGGCAGCAGCCATTCCCTGCGTGCCACAGCCACTATTAAAATGCGTGCTCTGCAAATATGGCTAAACAAACAAACACGTCCTGCCCCCCCTCAGGCGTGCAGGGAGGATTCTGATCAGCTCAGAGTGTCTGACCACCTCAAAGGGAGGATGGGAAGCAGTCTGCAGAAACCAGAACGCCTAAGGCCTCTGGAAACAACGGGAAGCAAGATTACACATCAACTTCCTGGAATTGAAGGCTGTTTACCTGTCAATGAAACACTTTTTCAAAGAAAAAGGGGGCTGATTGCAGGACAGCATGTCCTGGTAAAGTCAGACAACAGGACAACAGTGTCTTATATCAGCAGGGAGAGAGGGACAAGGTCCCGACCCCTCCTCGGTCTGACACACAAGCTGCTCACGTGGTACGGCCCCAGAATACTGTCTCTGAGTGTGACATACGTCCCGGGCGAGACAAACCACGGGGCAGACGCCCTCTCAAGAGGACCACTGTTAGCCTCAGAATGGAGGCTGAACCCACGGGTCGTGGACCAGATCTGGTCACGATACGGACGGGCATCTGTCGATTTCTTCGAATGCAAAACCAGCACGCACTGCGCTCTGTGCTTCTCTCTGAAGGAAACAGATGCGCCGCTGGGAGCAGATGCCCTGGCTCACAGCTGGCCAGCAGGGGCACTATATTATGCGTTTTCCCCCATCCCTCTGATCCAGGTGACATTGGAACATGTACGCAAGGGAGCTCTTTCCCTGATATCAATAGCCCCCAGATGGCCACAGAAGATAAGATAAGATAAGAGATTTTTTATTAACATTGCACCAGTAAACCAATACAACGTGATCATGTAAACACAGTCATCCAGAGGTCAGAGGATGCCGTGGTTCCCAGAGATAATCTCACTGTCGTCAGGAACACTGTGGCAGTTGCCCCCCCCCATGGGGACCTGTTGACTCAGACACACGGGCAGTTCTTTCACCCACGTCCAGAACTGTGGCAGCTCTCAGCCTGGCTACTGAGAGGACCAGGCTGATGGCCTCTGGCCTTCCCAGCAACGTCATAAACACGATACAAGGAGCCAGAGCACAGTCAACTCGGACTCTCAACGCTCGTAAATGGCGTGTTTTTGAGGCTTGGTGTCTGGAGAGGAATATTATTTTATATTCCTGTGACTTGGTCCAACTTCTCACCTTTTTACAGGACCTGCTGGAGAAAGGTCGCTCATTTTCCACCATTAAAGCTGCACTATGTAACTTTGTAATGTAGTCTAACTTTTCTAACAATATAATTTTAACATATTTCTTCACTCTGTCACTATCTACTGACAGACTGATGTTAGACAAAGTAATCTCTGAAAAAAACTATAGTCCCCTTGCTTCTCTATCAGCATTTATAAAAACACTAAAAACAGAGTGACCTGGACAATGACCAGCCAATAAAAACAGAGTTGTTTGTCATGCCCCAACCCACGCCCCCGCCTGTCCCAGCCTCAGCGCCTTGCACATTCTCATTCAAAGGATTGCAAAGCGAGGTAGGACTGATTTGTATGTGACACAAATGTATTAAATATCTCTTCTTCATCCCAGAGCTGGACTTTTATTTTGTTAATTTGCCAAAAGTCAAGTGATCGCTTCATCCTTCACTGACAGGAATGAGGAAGTCACGAGCGAATGAAATCATGCCCAACGTTGCTTCGTGAAGCTCTGCTGATTTCTGCTTGTTTTTGTGTTGTAGGACCAGTGATTCATGGTTTTATTATATTTTTTAGAACGTTTTATTAACATATAATCACAGAACTTCGTAGCGCAGAGACAGGACATGCAGAGGAGGTGGAGCATTCCAGAAATTCCATTCCTGCACTGACAGAAACGAGGAAGTCACGAGCGAATTAAATCATGTCCAACGTTGCTGCGTGAACCTTTGCTGATTTCTGCTGGTTTTTGTGTTGTAGGACCAGTGATTCATGGTTTTATTTTATTTTTTAGAACGTTTTATTAACATATAATCACAGAATATTGAAGCGGCTCGAGCGGACATTCAGCAGGAGGCGGAGCTGCAGAACTCAAGTTCAACAGAGAACGGACTGTGGCTCTCCCTCAGAGTCATATATGGCTCTGAGGGGGAGGGAGCAGAATGCTTTTACCTGATGAAAAATTTTCTAAGTCCTAGTGTTCTCCAGAAATTTCATAGTGAACCTTTAAGGTGTTTTTGTCAGCCATCTCGGCATGCCACGAAGGCTGGAGGGGTAAAACACCCGGTGCTCACCCTCTCATGATATGTTTCATGAAGGGCGTACTGAGGAAAAGACCCCCAGCAGGACTTTGGCCCCTGATGGGACCTACAGTTAGTCCTGGATGCTCTTTGTGAGCCTCCATTTGAGCCTGTTAGCAGCATTAAGATAGATTTGTTATCTTATAAAACTGCCTTGCTCTTAGCTCTTTGCTCAGCTAAACGTGTGGGTGACCTCCACATTTTTCTCTATACACCCAATGTGTACTAGGTTTGCCCCTGACGGGTCAAAGGTCACCCTGCGTCCAAACCCTGCATAGGTGCCAAAGGTTCCAACTCTATATCCCAGAAGTCTGGATTTTGGTCTCTCAACATTTCCTCCCTACCCTGTCCTATCTGAAGGACAGAGGGAGTGGAATGCACTCTGCCCTGTCAGGGCCCTAAGTGCTTACATTGAAAGTACTGTCAGTTGGAGAAAATCAAACCAGCTTTTCGTATGTTTTGCCAATCCAGCTGCTGGCAGAGCCCTTTCAAAGCAGCGCCTCTCACACTGGATGACCGAGGCCTGAGAGAGGGCTACAGCAACAAAGGTCAACAGGTGCCCTCTGGGGTACATGCCCATTCCACTCGAGGCCTAGTGGCCTCGTGGTACTTTTTTAAAGAGCGTACCAGTTGCAAACATCTGTGTTGCTGCAAACTGGAGTTCAACGAACACGTTTGCAAAGCATTATAGTTTGGATGTCACTGCATGTGACGTCACTCAGGCTATACTCTCTAACCCAGAGTAGGGAACAGCCAAAACTTCTGATGTTTAAGGCTGAAGTTCTCACAAGCATGCATTTTACTGAGCATTTCAAGGGCGTGAATGAATTACGTTCCCATAGCAATAGTGTTGCACTAAGTGACTGACTGATAAGGGAACTGAAAGTTATGCACCATAACTCATGTTCCCTGAAGGAGGGAACGAGGTACAACACAGTTGGCCCTTTTCAATGCTGAAGCTCGGTGAAGTGCACTTGGAGACCGTTTGGATGGGGGTCCGCGTCTAAGTACCCAGAGGGCGGGGCCTCTGGGGTGACGCTGACGCCCCCTGCTATAAAGGCCTGAATGTATTCCTTCAGGTAACCACGCGGGGGTGCAATTTCCCATAGCAATAGTGTTGCACCTCGTTCCCTCCTTCAGGGAACATGAGTTATGGTGCATAACTTTCAGTTCACAGTATAGCTCTGCGTTCGTTCTCACATTAATTCTCGCGTTTCCAAATTCTTCACGTCATTTGAGCAACAGCAGGGCGGAGCGTTTACCTACGGGACAAATTGAGGTCGTTGATTGGTCATTTGCTGACACGCCTACTGAATTGATTGACAGGTCGGGTGGGGGGAAAAAAAAGCACTTCACACAGCTTCTGCCGCAGCGGTGTTCTGTGTTTATATGTTAATAAAAAGTTCTAAAAAATAAAATAAAAACAGGGAGCGCTGGTCCAGCACACCAGAACACCAGGAAATATGCAGAGCCTCGCGCAGCCACGTTGGACATGAGTTTAGTTTGCTCGTGACAAATTCATTCATTTCCTCATCATTTCAGTCATGGAGTCAGCGGAGGAGGAAGCAATCACTTGACTTTTGGCAAAAAACAAACAAAAGAAAAGTCCAGATCAGGGATGAAGAAGGAGAATTTAATACATTTGTGTCTCATACAAAACAGTCCGGCACCGGGCAGTTTATTGTGAGACAACGCGCTTGCGTACGCGGTCGTAAAATTTGAGCTTGGCGTGAACATGCCCTGCGGGGCTACGCTTGTGCCTCTGCGTACGTACGGCGTAAAGCGGCGTACTGCTGTACATAGAGCTATACCGGGGCCTTAAGCTGATTGCACCCTCCTGGTTTTTTTAGTCTTCTAATCAAGCTTAATTAGGTAGCACAGGTGTTCACCTGCAGGTCCTACCTTTATATTTCTCAGGCAGTGCTTTGAGCAGTGTGGAGACTTGCTGGGAGCAAGTGTGGAAGCTAGACACAAGATTTGGCTTGTGGACCAAGTAAAAAGCTGGTGTAAGAAAGAGCACCAGAAGTCAACTGAGGTTCGAATGAACATGCTGAAGATGCATTTAAGGTAACAAACCGAGTGTTGATTGACAGCTTCTGAGCTTGATGTTGTACTGATACAGGGAGATCTCCACCCTCTTTGCTTGTTGGTGAGTTTGCTCCAGGGGGAGTAGTAGCTGAGCTGTTTGTGCTCTTGAAGTGACTCTGACTGCTTTAAAGTAGAGTTCTATGTAGGTTAAGACACCTTAAGTGCTGACTGAAACTTAAGCTTTGACTTAGGAGGTGTGTTCCTATGTTTGTGCCTGTGGGGGCTTAATTGAGTTTATTATAGGTGACACTGAGGGTAATGTTTGTACAGTTGTCCAGGAGGAGGACAGCTGGGGACAACAGTGAGGGAACTGTTGCTTTTTCCTCTTTTTCATTTTTGTTGTCCTTTTGACTGTGTGAGTGTTGGTAGTCCAGTTTTCATATGTTTTTTGTTTAGGGACTTTGGTAAGATAGATCGTTGCTTGGAGAGACACGACAGCCCTGTACAGGGTTGGGTCTGCCTGGGTGGCGTTTTGTTCTTTTTGGCCAAACTCACCAGTCCTCCATTTGTTTGAACTTTTCTTCTTTAATTTTTATTTCTGTTGATGCTGAACTAGGAGAAGACATTCCGGGCCAGGTGGGAGAAGCCAGAGAGGACCTCGCCAGCTTGGACACTCTTAGTTTTATTTAAATACATTTTTTGTTAAACTTCTTCTGTGTCCAATGTCCATTGAATATGTTTTGGCTGTTTCCAGTCGTAACACTTCTACAGTGTAACTTTTACCCATTCGACTATCTTGCACCTAAAACATTTAGGTAACTTGCACCCCCTGTTCAGTTCCAATCCAGAAAAAAAATAACATTCCTCTTGAAAACTAGAAACACCCACTATTCAAATCCCTCAGCGACAGGGGACATCAACGTACTGCTTGTTAAATCAGATTTTTCCAACAGTACAGACACGCAAACC
>JBBPBX010000045.1:74685-118321 GCA_038048925.1 Garcialebias charrua | reverse complement strand
TGTACTGTATAAAGTATATATTTTTTATATATAAAGGATGAAATTGAAGGGAATTAAGACCTTATATTTAAAAGCTGTATGCTCAGGATGGATTGGGAAAGAGCTTTTCTTTTCTGTGGGATAAACTTCGTCCAAGCACATCAGTATTAGTGTGCGTGCAACAAACGCAGCCACACTGGCATCATGTCCAGGGTTCACATATTGGAACAGGTGCTGAGGAATGGAGGTGAGAAGGAGAGAACGGCTGTAAATTAGGAGTGTGAGCGGAAGAACGAGAGTCAAGGTCAGAGAGTAATTAGGCCGTTTTCTGTCAGAGCAGAGAAACTGTCAGGCCTTGGGGATGAAAAGTGATTATATGGGGGGAATGAGAGTAATTGAATTCTGTTGCCGAGTCAAGAGAAAAGGATTGGAGGGCACGGAAAGGAAAAGAGCTTGGACATGATATCGCCATTAGCTACCAGTTGTCTTCCCAATATTTAAAACTCAAGACTCCAAACGCTTCTTGACAGTGCTACTGCTGCCATGTTGTTCATTAAAACTCATTACTCGCTGACAAAGTTATGTTTTCTTTTCAGGCCAGCATATGAGCTGCATGCAAACACTTCAGACAGATGTGTATGCCGCAGCATATGCAGTTTGTTTGAGCTAATATGTTTAGTGTGACACATTTAATGGAAGTAAAACGATGACAAAAGTGACGCAAACTCAGAACATATTAACACCACTCTGTCAGGACTGTCAGATGCGCCGTAATGCAGCAAGACCAAGAAGCAATAAATAAATAGAGGGTGTCTCCTCGTAAAACATCCTGCAGCCTGCATTAGGAAGTTACGTCTTCTAAAACTGCATTTTAAATGACTGATTGGAGGAATGACGGCTTTAATGACTGCAGTTTTCTAGGCAGCGTGGTCACTGTAAGGAACATCAGTGATTCCTGTTCTGAAAAGGTAATCTTAGTTTTCCCACTTCAGATTAGTTTCACGCTGCTGATAAAAGAAGGTTTGGAGTTTCCAGCAAGTGAAACAACTCCTTTATGAATAAACCACAATTTACTCCTGTTTGTACTGAACAACCTGGAAAAGAAAGGTGAAGAGTGGAAGCAGAGAGGAATTTATAAACGTGCAGTTAAAGCTTGAAAGTTCAAACTGCTCTGAACAAATAAATAGTTTGAGCTTCCAGAAAATGTATTAGTGTCTCTTTAAAAAAAAAGAGGATATATAGACCAGTATTTTTATTTAATAAAAAAGACAACTGCAAATATAAACTTTAATATCTGCACCCTTTTGTCAAAAGAAAAAAGATATACTGTTAACTATGCACACCTTTTTGAAAGTTTTGGTCGAAATGAAAACAAAGTGCAAGAGAAATCCTCTCCCCGGCTGGAGGAGTCGACGAGGGAGAAGGCGGACTCCAGAAACAATCTTATCACCATCAAACTGGTTGGCCCACTATGTTAGGAAGCCACTTATGGGACTGAGTTTGTTGTGGCTCCTCGGACTGATGAAGTCCTTTGGATGAGGGATGAAACATTTCAACATGAAACATGACTTAACTTTTTTGGATTTTTTTTAACCTGGATTATTGACCATGAAATTGGATGAAATGCATTTAATCACAAGTTGTTTCATGATTTTCATACATGCTATTTATTAATATTAAATTTAGGCTCTGACGTTACAGTTTGACAGCAGCACAGCTTGATTTAGGTCATTACTCTGAAAAAAAAAGGTTTATATTCTGAGTTTCTTAAATATTGCTTCCAGTTTTATTAAAGCATTCTTTTTTAGAATTCAGAATCAGAAGTAATTGTTAAAAACACTGCAAACACTCTAATATAAAAAACGCCAAACTCAAACGCCTAAAGCAAATCTCGAATTTTTAGTCCCAAAATTATTTTGTGTGAGAATATTTTCTATTATTTTCTTCAGCTATACTGACAAAAGTCTAATGTTTGTATGCTAACTGGTAAACAGACAAACAATAAACAACTCTAGTCTCATGGGGATGAGAAGATTGTCAGTTTGTACAGAATCACTGATGGCGTCAACAGGAGACACAACTGCAGTTTTAGGATTAAATCTGGTCCTTTATGCTGTGTAGCACTTTGAGATTTTCGTTAATGAAAAGTGCGTTATAAATTAAATTAATTATTATTATTATTAATATGTTTAATGATTCATTGATTAGCCAGGCTTGTTTCTACAGACAGCCACTACACAAAGTACAAATGTAATGATAATAACAATGACAACAATGTATCCGTGCATGTTTTCTTCTTGTTTCCATTTTGCTGTTTACCGGTTTTTAAAAATCTATTTATTTAATGTTTATTTACAGGTACTCTCATTAAAAGGTTCAGTATGTAATTTCTGGAACACGCTGGAACTTAGGAAAATTTTGAACAGAGACACGTTTCTGGTCCCTCCCCCTCAGAGCCATATATGGCTCTGAGGGGGAGGGACCAGAAACTTACCCCTTGCTCTGCTGAAATTCAAATTCAAGCTCTGTTTTTATTGGCTGATTCAAATTCAAGCTCTGTTTTTATTGGCTGGTTACAAACTCTGTTTTTATTGGCTGGTTAACGGCGGGTCACTGTGGCTTTTTAGAAATGCTTTTAGAGAAGCAAGGGGACAATAGTTTTTTTCAGAGATTACTTGTCTAAAATCAGTATGTCAGGAGGTAGTGACAGAGTGAAGAAATATGTTAAAAATATATTGTTAGAAAAGTTACATACAGCTCCTCACAAGGATTCACTTTCAAGAGAGACCTGCTTTTGGGAGCAGATGGCGGTTAAGGGCCTTGCTCAAGAGCCCAGAGTGGGGCAAATGAGTGTGGAGGCAGGTGTGAATGTTTCACTACATCACCCACTTTTTGATGTTGTCGGTCCAGGGAGTCGAACCGGTGACCGTCTGATCACAGACCCACCTTCTTTAATCTCCGCTAACAAGACCTGCTAACGTCGCTAACAAGACCATGCCATAACAGAACCATGCTGCTAACAGTACCATGCTGCTAACAGTACCATAACAGAACAATGGTGCTAACAGTACCATGGTGCTGACAGTACCATGATGCTAACAGTACCATGCTGTTAGTACCGTGGTGCTAACAGTCAGGTAGTCAGAGTCACAGATTCTTAATTGTAGTGGTGGGTTCCGCTAATCCAAAAATTAGTTCAGCTATTTCTAAAGCGCTTATTAATTTATTTAGGTCCGCTATTTCAAAAGTGCTTATGTCTTAGAAAAGCTAGCGGAAGCTAATTCTAAACTGCTAGTTCAATTCAACACTTGGTAACCAGCAGATTTGATGGCAAACTACTTTTTTAAATCCAGCAGATTTGACCATTTCGTGAAACGGTTAAGCTCACGAACCCTTGTGCTATAAAGTCAGCTAAGAATTTTTTTTTTTCTCAGCAAAGAAATAATTGTTTTTACCGTGTTTTCTTGTAAAGTCCTTCATGTGGGCTCGCTTCTGTGGCCGGCCGCCATTTTGAGCAGGGCAAATGAGGCGCTGACGCGTCGCGTAGGCCGCTGAGAAACATCCATAAGTTCACCCTCCATGTTAAAAACTCTTCGTCTGACTCTTCGAAAACAAGCAATAAGGCTGCAGAGTAACACACTGGCTGCTAACTGCTATAGAGAGAGAGCGCTCTCTCTAGCCAATAGGGCCCCTTAGGGGGACGCTTTTTTTTCACGGACCACATCCGGCGCTGACCGGATGTGGTCCGTGAGCAGTCGTCCGGTTGATTTAAGAGCCCGTAAATAAGTTTTTTCGTTTTTACTGATAGATAATTAGTTATTAGCGGTACTGCATTTTAAATAAAAATAGCGCAAATCCGCTTATGAATTATAAAATTAGTCAATCCGCTATAGCGCTAACAAATTGTTTAGGTCCGCTATAAGCGGATTAATGCTATAGCAGCCTCTAGCGGGCTGTGCCCACCATTGCTTTATTGTGATCGCACCACATGTGGTACACGTGATGAAACGAGATTATGTACACAGGGTCCCAGTTACATCCAACAATAAAATGTAAAAGAAAAACAGTAATGGGTGATTGTTTTTTTGCGGCAACATTTTGGCTTCGGGACTTTTGAAAATTAAAAGAGTAATATTTTAAGTTTTAAATATTTTGTTACATCACTGACATGTTTAGCAATAAGAAATTAATAATGGTCAAGCTCAGGGCTGGATAAAATAATAATTACAGGTAAAGTAATAATTACATGTATATATGATTACTTTTTACCTGAATTTCCACCCTGTTAGGTCCTTGTTACACCTTGTTTGGTTCATAAACCTAATAGGGTGGAACACCTAATTCTCCAGCTCCCCGGGCGCTGACTACGGCTGCTCACTGCACCACCTGGTGGTGGTTGGGTTAAATGCAGAGACCAATTTCGTCTGTCAAGTATGGGAAACATACACAGATGACAAAAATGTGACATTTATTTATTTTTTGTATTTTACATAACATGGTGGAATTGTTTTAGCTAATCTAGCTGTAGCTCTTTATGTGGTCAACATTTAGCTAGCTAACCTTCAACAGAATAGCAAACCTTTAATGACTAAATCTAATATGTTGTTTTTTAAATTCTACCAAATAAACATTTCCCACAATTTATCTTAACAGGGTGGAACTTTAAGGTTGACTCATACAGGTTTAATATATTTAAGATTAAAAAAAGTAAGGAGAGAGTGACAGATGAAGCTTAACTTGTTTTCCATGGTTGAATTCCCTCCAAAACCAATTGATGTCTTCTTCTTGTAAATGGCTTTTATGGAATTGTAGTCTTTTGAGGGCAAAAAGGAAACATTCTAACAGGGTGGAAAGTTACTACTGGGACATGTATAATATCAAGAAAATATCAAATAAAAAAAATAGTTTCAACAGATTCAGTTTCATAATAAAATAAGGTTTAGTCCAGTCAATCAAATTATTGAAGAAATTTCTTTTTTAATTTAATTTTATTGTTTAAACTTATTGAGGAAATATTTTACACTGCACTGCGGACACAATAAAATTGACCATCTATGTCACCAAAAAGGTGTGTAAAGTACAAAATAATATTTTAAATGCATTTCATTTATATTTGAATGATGGCAAACATCTAAGTGTATAATTAAAATACTTTGTTGTAAATATTTGGCACATTTTAGAAAAAAATCAGGGTAAGAGAAACATGCGGACATGAATGTTGCCCCAAAAAAAGAATCACCCTATAACATCTAAGATAAGAAAAACATCAACTAAAAATACACTAGGCACTAATAGCATAAAAACATTACTTCGAACAGCAACATGAACATGAGTCTGTGTGAGCAGACAGTACCATGCTGCTAACAGTACCATGCTGCCAACAGTACCATTTTGTTAATGGTACCATGCTACTAACAGTACCATGGTGCTAACAGTACCATGGTGCTAACAGTACCTTGCTGCTAACAGTACGATGGTGCTAACAGTGCCATGCTGCTAACAGTGTCATGCTGCTAACGGGACCATGTTGCTTACAGACCCACTCTACTAATTGGAACATGCTGCTGTAGCTGTATTTTACATTTCACTTTTCCACTTTTGGCACCTTTTGTATTTTGTTGCATGCTTTGGTATTTGTTGTTATTTTTGGGGGGGGATTCTTTTTGGCGAGTCCAGACATCTCTTCTTGTCTTGAGCCTTTCATTGCATTGTTGACCTTGTGTCGATTGTGATATGACAAATAAACTTAAACCTAAACTTCTGCACCACCACTCCCCATTTATTTTCTTATTAGCAAAGCCTGCTTTTTAAGAAGAGATCAGCAGCAGCACAGCTTTCAACAGCAACAAACACTGAAAGTGGGCTTCACCTTGACCACAGGAATCAACTAATATTTAAAAAAAATGATAGTTATAATGTGAAAAATACATATTGCTTCCTACTTTAATGATACTGGAAGATGGTTAAACACATCTGCTTTTCTTTTATTAATTGTTCACTAGGTGTCATTTTTTTAAAACAGTTTTAGTAATTTAAAAAAAAAGCCATGTCCATGAGCGATCATTTCCCATCACGTAGTAAATAATCAGTTTCAGTAACTGACACTGATCATTTCTGTTTTGTTGAAATTTTATTGAAACACAGTGTGTTAAATCAAACCCAACAAATCACAATGTATTGTGATTAAAGTCCTAATTGTGGTGTGAAAAAAATGAACTGTATGGTGTCATTTGATTTTTTGTCGTTCATGTATTTTAACGTCTTCAAGTAAACTGTTTTTATTCTGTGGGAGGGAAAAGTATGTGGATAAAAACCATTCATGCATGGCAAGGAACCAAGCAATAAAGGTCCAATCTGGTTTTAAACCTTCAACCATTTTTGAGTCGACAGTGTTACTTAGTGTTACTAAACAATTAGTCCTGACTACTCCTAAAATTACACAACATTCCCCTTTAAATTCAAAATATTTTTTTGTAATATTTGCAAATTCTGAAAAATATAAAATTCTATCATCATCTTTTTCTCAACCTCACAGTTTTTGCCTGTATGTAGTTTTGAAAATACCTCACTTCCAGTTGTGGTATAAGTTTTTGTTTTTATAAGGACACAGAATCAGGAGGCAAAGTCCCTGATGGCAGATTTATGAAGGCATTGTTAAAGGGTTTATAGGCAAGTTAATCGCAGCCAAGTCCACAGAGTGTCTAAATGTGTAAATAAGACATTGATCCCCCTCACAGTGAACCCCTTCAATAAATATGACTAATGAATAAGTAATGAGAGGAAATAGGCTTAGAAAGAAGAAAAACAAAGAGGAGTGGGGAAAGGATGAATGCAGAACTCAGCAGGAAATGATGAAGAGCAAGTGGGAACAAAAGGGAATCTGATACCCCAGGACAAGAAGGGGAAGGAAAGAAGCTTAGAAGTGGTGTCTCAATTATTTTGTCATTTACTTTGAAGCAATTTTGAAAAATATGTTTCATTCTCACAATAAAGATTTATTTCATTGACACTCTTGAAATAACCATAACCTACACGGTCTACATAAATAAGTTGCTACCTTCTGTTTCATTGTCTTATGTTGTCTTCCCTTTTTTCGGTCTTTTCAGCCTTTCCTCCTGTTCGGATCTGTAGCTGATTATACGAGTATAATTGAAGCTGATATGCAAGGCATCCATTTCTGAGCAGAGATCAATAGAGCTCAGGCTAATTTATTATGTACTTTATCAACCTGCTCATGAAACACATTATCTTTGTCTGCGATTATACACTCGTTCAGTGCTGCTCCCTTCATGTTTAGCCGCTGAGTCTTGAGTGCAAATCATCACACGTAAGTGTTTTTGTCCTGTGATCATTTATTCTTGACCTTGTGTTCATGTGTAGTTTTCTTTCTTTTTATTTTTTTTATAAGACAAACACAACCTGAGTCTCTTCTTTCATTCTGCTTTTCAAAACTCAAATATCCTTTGTTGGCTCGGGGGGAACAAGACATCATCAGCATCTTATCAGAGCAGTATTTCATCTCCCGCTTGCGCTCCGTGTCACAGCTTCTTTCTTCCTCAACCTACTCTGTAAATTAGTTTTAGTTCCACAATGTGAACAAATTTGATAAATCAGTTTTATTTGTTATTCTAGTGCTTCTCCATTTCTCCTCTCACTTACTATGCACTTCTCATCTTGTGCCATTTAAACTGAATAATTCTGTATCTCAAACTTTATGCTGTGCAGTTAGGTGTAGGGTCACAGACTTACTTTGTCAATTACATTTTTGATTAAATTTGAATAATGTTTTCATCACAATTAATAATAGTACTTAATAGTATTTAATAATACTTAATAATAAATGTTTTTGTTGTGGGTTTGGTTTGCAGGATTTGTCACCAAGCCAGGGGTAAATGTAGGATCTGAACTTTGGGAGTGCTTGGACCCCAGTACTGACAATGGCTCTTGGCTTGAACCATGGTGTGGTTATTGAGAAGTGCAAAACCTTACAGCATCTGGCAGTCTCCAATCCAAGTACTAACCCGGCCCGATCCTGCTTAGGTTCTAAGATCAGATAAGATTGGATGTGTTCAGGGAATAAATGAGGAGCTCAGTCACAAATAAGACTTTTAAAGGATCATAGCAAACAAAGACTAAAATGTCAGTTACAACATATATCTACATTTAAATCACACAAATCAAAGCACAACTAGCTTTAACCATTAACCTCTGACTGCAAAGTATTTGTAATGTAAAACCCTGACAATGTTGTCAGAGGAAAAAGGGGTGGAGCTCCATGGGGGGCGTTTACCTTCAGGACAAATTGAGGTTGCTGATTGGTCAGTTGTTGACGAGCGTACTGGATTTATTGACAGGTGGTGTCTCGTGCAAAAACTTGTGCAAAAAAAATCATAGATTTTACTGACCTGTTTAAGAATGTCATCAGTTATTCCACAATTATTTCAAATGTATTAAATATTTTGGTGAATCTAAAATTTGAGAACTAAGCTTCTTTACAAAATCCTAATTATGGTTTCTTTATTTTTAAAGGCTGCTGGGTTAATATTTTGTATTTAGCTATGTTTGAGCACCCCCTAAAAAGAGGCTAAAATCACCACTGCTCCCAGCGCTGGTTCAGTTTAAAGATTAGTGGTCACCCAGATCTGGACTGGTTACAGTAATTTAAAAAAAAATGCAGTTTTACCTGTGCACATTTTCTCACATGCACTGTAATTGCTGTAATTTTAGGCAGCACAGCTTTTCTGGTATTTTTCATGAAGGTTTTATGTTTGTGGCAGCACGCTGACAGATACAAGCCTGAGCAAACAAGTACATCATCACGGCTGTCACTTAAAGAGAAACATTAACATGGAAAAAAAGAGGCTTTTATCCAGACTGGACAAACAGGTGTGTTCATTTCTCTTGTGGAAAGTTACAAACTTGAACAGATTATTAAAATATGTAACACAAAGAGTTACTCCAAATTTAAACCCCAGTTATTCTAGCAATGATACACACTAACATCTGAAGTTGGACAAGAAGGAAATAAGTTTAAAAATCAACATTTCTTGAATAAATGGAGATCTCCTCTTGTCTTTCATGCTAAAATTTAAGTCTAAGCTTAACTAGGTTTAGGAACTACAAACGTATAACAGTTTGATTATATTAATTGCCATGAAATATTGCACTATTTTGTGTTTTCTTGCATAATCTGTTATCTTAAATAATATGTTGTGAACGACGACTGTCAGCTTTTACCACACCGTATTTCAGCTCAAACATTGTAAAACTCACTGACTTTTAATTTTGTTTTATTTAACTTTTATTTTTTCACGCAGGACATGAAGAACAATTTCTTATTAATGGTGATATTTGTGTGCAGACCAAGGATAAAATGATCTGGTGGCCAATAGATATCAACCTAATGATTTTTTTCCCTGAAAACTTCAATAATACTGTAATAATTTAGTGACCAATGAGATATTTTGCTAACAGTATAGAGAAATGA
This sequence comes from Garcialebias charrua, assembly GCA_038048925.1. Classification (NCBI taxonomy): domain Eukaryota; kingdom Metazoa; phylum Chordata; class Actinopteri; order Cyprinodontiformes; family Rivulidae; genus Garcialebias; species Garcialebias charrua. The sequence continues at coordinate 108,855 of JBBPBX010000045.1, read as the reverse complement.
ATACCACGCAGTAAAAAAAACATTATTGCCCTTTGTGCTGGTGAAGATTCTCAGTCGTCCAGGACATGATAAAATCAAAAAAGGCGTTCAATACAGGATGACCAGAATGTTCAAATTTTGGACCGAGAGCACAGATGGTTTGAGAGGGGGGTGAAGGAAGCTTTGTATGTTAAGAGAGAAAAACCTTCTCTTAACAGAGGAGGAGGTCTGAGATTTCAACTTTCTAAGACTTATAACTCAGTTTTGGATTTGATTCCGAAACGTTTTACACTGGATGGGAGCAGGGATGTCTTGTCTGTAAATTAGACTAACAAAGTTTCTCTGAGTAGCCTCTGTTGTTGTTTGGGAGGTGTTTTTTGTCAATTTACATACAGTTTTGTGTCTTCTACCAGAGACCTCAAGGGAACCTCCTACTGTTAAGGTGTGATCTTTCAATTTACATGTATGTGTTACAAACCCCCAGGTGTGATGTGTTGTTTTGTCAATTTAAATAGAATGGGCATGTTAGGTATTTTGTGGTGTTATTTCAGTTTCCAATTTCATATGTTGGTGCGTGGCTTGTATAAAACTTCTCGTTCTCACAGCTTCCATTCATTCAGAATTGAAAAAGACTTCTGGACAGAAGTCGAAACGTTTTCTGCAACAAATAAAGTCCAGTTGATCCTGTATTGAACGCCTTTTTTGATTATTGCCCTTTTGCCTTTGTCAGAGGGAGATAATTATTTTTAGCCCAATCTGACAAATCCACACACTGACAGTCCAGTAACGAGACATGAAAAACGTTCATCAGTTGTATGAATTATAAATTAATTATAAAGTATTTTTTTTTACATGTAAAATAGGAGAACGTTCTTTATTTTAATTTTAGTTTGTAACACGAGCCACTTTGTTTTTATACGTTCATTCTAGAAATACAACATGATGTAAATTTTGGTTCATTACGCATAACTTATTATGGGGGTGGGGGCTGTGGGTGGTCAGTGCTGCTGTCTCATAATCCTGAGTTTGCCAGATGGATAGATGGATGGATGGATGGATGGATGGATGGATGATGGATGGATTATGAATGAATAGCTTTGCTTGAGAAAACCTTCTTTAGGTGGATCTTGCTGAATGTTGTAGGGTTTTACTTCAATAACAGGAAGCTCTTGTTGCTTAACATTCACAGCTGCAGCTGAAATGTAAAGAACAAGGGCCAGAAGGGTCCTGAAAAAAATCTGCTTTATTATATATTAAACAAAGAAGAGTGACATGGTGGGTAAGGTTCTCACTGAATAAAGATCATAAGGAATACTCAGCCATGTGCGCTGAACACTTGCATTATTATGACTTTCCCTGACAGAACTTCTTTGATGTTTTACAAAAGACTTCACTGCGAGGCTTCTTTTTTGTTTCAATAATGGTTTAACAATAGCAGTTTTGGTGAATCATTTCCAAGCAACTTACTTTAAACCCATCACCTTAAGGGTGACACATAAATGAGTATCTACTACAAGAACTGGCTCGTTTCTGACAGCACATGACAAGGCACTGAAAAGAGCTATTTAACTACGCTTCATTCACGACAAAGGAACTCAATATAGAAGCACAAGAGTAAAACAAAGACGTTGTAATGATGGTGAATGCATGGCTGTACAGTATTTTATTTAAATGAGACAACTGTTAAACCCATATTAAACTGATTAATTGTGGAATTTAGCATCATTACATGGCGTCAATAAGAGCTGATGAAATGCAGTGACACCTGAACTGCAAGAATAAAGCAAATACATAAATAAATCAAGTGTACACTAGTGATCATAATGTATAGCACTAAGAGCTGAAAGCAGTGTAGCTTTAAATCACACCTCAGAAACAAAGCACATCCAATCATCATAAAATGTTCACTTCAAGCATGAACCACACATTATAGTGGACTTACACTTTTATTTTGGCCCTTTCCAAGAACATACTGGGAAGAAAAAAAGAAAACACCCCAATAAATTACTCAAATATCAACGTCAAAACCCAACATCTGACTGTTCCTGAAGGATTGGTATTTATGATCACTTGAGTGTTTGTTGTTCAGGCTACAATAAAAGCAGTGCAATCAATTTAATCATGTGGCAGTGATTGCTTGTAAGAGTTTTATACCAGATTTTTTTTCCCCATGTCCTCCTCAGCATTGTTTAAAAACAAGTTTGAGCCATCATTGATTTCTTTGTAGTTTTTTTTTTTTTTAAGTAGTCAAACTTTATTCTATTTTGGGAAAAAAACAGCTAGCTACACTTGTATTTACTACAATACTGTGCTAATACTTGGTGTGGTTGTAACAGAAGGTCATTCAAAGTCATCCCGAGGGTTTCTTATAGCAGTCGCCTATTTGTGTGTACCGGTAAGCAAAATCTATCATGGACCACGGGACAGATTTTACTGACACTTTTAGAAATGAATCATTTCTTGTACGTCTAAAACTGATTCATATTATAATCAACACAAAATGGCATATCCTCAAATTCACATTGCCTACTTTTTAAAAAACGTGTCCAGCTCACAAGGTTAACATATAAACATATTTGGTGGCATCCATCTTGGATTTCAACATGGCAACCCTTCCATCCATGAACTTTACCCACATCTGCCTTTTTTGGTTTGTGGAGGACACTGGTGCCCATATCCAGCCATCACTGTGTGAGAGGCGGGGGACACCCTGGACAGGTCTTCAGTCCATCACAGGGACATAGAGACAAATGAGACAAATAACCATTCACTCTCTCACTCACACCCAGAGACAATTTAGAGTTATCAATCAGTCTAACATGCATGTTTTTGATCTGTAGGAGGAAACCGGAGGACCCAGAGAAAACCCACACATGCATGGGAGAATATGATGATATGAATATGATTATTGAGCATGCATCAGGGTATAATTTCTTATAACTCAGTGTAGCCATTCATCAAAACAGAAGTTGTGTACTTATTTTTCAAGTTATCATGTACGCAACATCCAAGGATGTATGGATGGACTGAGGGTATTTCGAAACCCCTTTCCACCAACACACACACACACACACACACACACACACACGCACACTGTGATGGGGGAAAATGCATGGAAGGGATTGGGTGATATGAGCTCAAACTATGTGCTGACGACCAGTTTCAGCTTCTGCTACATCAAATTTTAGCTCCATATGTGTCTGTTCTTTGACTTCAGTTTATCTTATCAGATTAAGGATGTTGTTAGCAACAAACAAAATGCTGGGTTTTCTAAAAGTTCTGCTCAGCAATGTGCAAGGCGAGAGGATTATCAACAGCAGCACACAGGCTCTCATAGATGTCTCCTCCAGGCTCGACTACTGCAACTCCCTGTTTATTGGAATCCCTGGCAAAAACCTTAAGAAGCTTCAATATATTCAAAACAGTGCAGCAAGGATTTTATTGAGAGTTGGTAAATTTGAACATATTACACCCATTCTCCATAACCTCCATTGGCTTCCTGTCACCTACAGAATTCAGTACAAAACTGCTCTCATTACACACCAATGCTTACACGGAACTTCACCTGACTATCTAAAGGACATTCTTGCACCATATTCATCCACCCGGTCTCTACGATCACAGAACAGTAATCTCCTTCACATTCCACAAACCAAATTAAGGACCATGGGAGACCGGGCATTCTGTGTGGCTGCCCCCCGCCTATGGAACTCCCTCCCTGACTACCTGAGAGCTCCACAGTCACTGGTTGACTTTAAAAGCGGCTTAAAGACTTTTCGTTTTAAGCAAGCCTACTCTGCCTCCGCATGATTTTATCTTAGATCTTATTTGATATTATCATTATTTTTAATTGATTTTATTATTGTTTTTTGTTGTTTTATCATTGATTTTACTTGATTTTATCACTTGTTTTTATTTGATCATTGATTTTAGTTACACTTTGTAGCACTTTGAGATTTTTGTTAATGAAAAGTGTGTAACAAATTAAATTCATTATTATTAAATTCATTATAGATGCCTTTATGACGTTAATGTAACTTCTGAACTCGCTGACCGGATCTTTCATTCCAGCCTGTCCACCAAGCTGCACCCCAAGTCCAACACAGAAACCTTCTGAAAGATTCCAAGAGGTAAAAAAAAAAAAATACATAAATAAATAAGACTTGATAGACCTGATATGAGCTCTCGTGAAAATGCGTCATTGTCTATGAACATGGCTTGGTCTTCTGAAGAGAAACAGGGAACAGAAAGCATGAAGAAATGTTTGTGTGTGAGTGGAGGTGGAGAGTCGACAACAAACTCAATTAATGCGATATAATTACCATAGAAATCCATCAGCTCATTCCACATCACACTTCCAGAAGATGTTTTATCCCATTAATGTTGACTTTCATGGCAAATCAGTTCGGGCCAGTCTCAGATGAGCCCAAGCAGCCCTGGTGTTCTGTTTGTCTCTTCATCATCAAGGTCACAGCAAGCCAAAGTTAATAAATGCAACAATCAGAAATAAGTTTTCATCAAAACAAATCAAAGTTTTGGTTGATGTTTACTGATGGTGTCTTTCTTCCAGGAAGCTGAACAGTCAGATGCTATTAATGAGAGGAGTGTCTCCCATGAGAATGTTAAGAGATGGAAATGCTCCAGAAGAGTTTACAAAGTTTTAGAGTAATTTGTAAAGATGCTCAGGGTGGGGAACAGTTGAGATGGATTTATGTAAAAACATGCAAAGTACCTTTGAATATTTATAAGTGTTAATTGATGAAACTCTGACTGCAGATGATGTGTGTAAAAGCTATCTCTGTAACATCTGAGCTTTGTCCAGTCCTGCCAGGACAGTCCACCTTCCGCAGCAGACCACTTCTATGGAGACTAAGACGGAAAGTTAACTGGATACTTGGGGGCATCTAAATTGTTACCCTGAACTTTCTTCATGAAAATGTAGTACCTTGTCAAAATGCCAAGAATCACAATGAAAGCATGAAGGAACACTTGAAGAGTTACAAGAACTGAACCAGCAACTTCATGACGCTGCAACTAATCGGAGGCCTCTCTGTTCAACTGTCCCCCTCTTACAATGCTGTTATTGCTAGGATCACTCATCCCCCTGTGAATAGCAAACAACCAACAGGCTGTCTAACCACCCATCGTTAAACAGATGGCCCTCCTTGATCATGTGATCAGCTGGATTTGGCTGTCAGCAGCAAACTGTTTGATCCACTACGAAAAGGTGCTATTTATAAGACTAATGGTGTAGTCACACCAAGCAGCGTTTCGACCTCCAAAGCGTCCAGTTTACATGTAAAGTCAATGGTGGACGCGCTTCCAGCAGCTTCTTGGCGTCTGGCGTCAGGTCGCGTGCGTGTTGAGCGTGCTGGGAAGCGTTTTTCCGTGCACGTGAACCGGCTTCAGCCTCCAATCCGCGCATTCAACATGCTGAAGATTTCGCGGTTCAAACTTTCAAACGCCGCTCAACTCTACCTGATTGGTTGGTGTGTCAACCAATCAGGGAGAGTCGGGGGAAGAAGAGAGGGGGCAGGGGGAGAGTCCCTATGTGACGCGGAAACGAGGGTGCGCGCGCACTATGTGACGTATTGTTTGTCGGAAAAAAAAAGAAAAGACCCGCGAGGTCGTGGACTATGGAAGAGAAACTCATTGTAGCTGTGTGTTCGCGACAATTCCTTCACGACCAGTCAAGTCTGCTCGACAGAGACGGAAATAAAAGGCTCCTCGCCTGGCGGAGTGCAGTGACTCTGTGCGCAGGACTCTGTATACCGGTAAGCTCCTCCCACACCCCGCCGCCACGAAGCCGCCGCAACACTACAGTTTGGACAACACTGGGTAGCGCGTCCACTTGCGTGCGTGAGGAGCTTTTTGGAGGTCGAAACGCTGCTTGGTGTGACTACACCATGAGCTGAATACAGCACCTCGACTAAAGTCTTTCGGATGAAAGACAAAACGTTTCTACACATTTTTTGTTTTGTTTTTGTTTTGTTTTGTTTTTTGAATGTCCAAAGGACCAGACTTAACTTTTTATTATAGTTATTAACAGTCGTCTGCCGCCTGCGTCCTCTGACGTAGCGGCTGGGTCCAGTTAAGCCACAGGTGGGTTGCTGGCAGTCACCAAGCTGGACTTTTTTGTACCTCTTTTAAGCGGGTGTTCAGCACGTGGTCAAACGGCTGCGAGTGCATGGTGGTGATCCAAATTGGATTGTCCGCCATGCATCCGCTGACACAATCAAATGTCTGATACCGACCTGGCCCACCCATCCAGCATATTATTTTTGGCTTGGGCCAGGCCGTGCATGGGTCCGGGTTAGAAATCACAGCTCCAAACCGCGGGGCGGGTGGTGGTAACTGTGACTAGTTAACGTGAAATTAAAAATCTCGCAAGATGTCCTAGAATCGACCAGTTGATTATTTGGGTAGTCGATTCAACAACTACTACCAATTGTGCCACCATGCTGCCAAGGGAGGAGTTGTAATTTGATTTTTATGCATCTTTGTTGAGAAAAATTTTTTGTTGTAAATATCTATCTATCTTAGGTTACTAATTAGAACTACGTGATACCGTAAGTCATGTTTTGTTACTAACTGCTGTGAGGCAACAGTGCTAACCACTGAGCGTCACGCTGCCGGTGCTGCTCTGTTGACTTCTTTTGTGGACCCAGAACTCCAGTATTTTGAGTTTTATTAAATACATTTGAAACCCTTTTTGGCCAATCTCCCGTGTCTCTTGCTGGTATTTGTGCACCCTAACAGTCCCTGTGATGGACAGGAGACCTGTCCAGGGTGTCCTCCACCCTTCACACAGTGACTGCTGGATATGGGCACCAGCGAGGAAGAAGCGGATAAAGATTGTGAATGAATGGAAGACAAAATAACCAACAAGTCTATCATTTATTGTAAGATTATTTTAATTTAAAACTAAACATGTGCAAGGAATGAAAGGTGGTGGGTGATATGCATTCTCATATTTTCATTCAACTTTTATTTAGACAGGTTAATATGCAAGAATATGATTATTTAAAGTTTTTTTTATCAGTAATCATAAAGGCTTTCTGGAGGAGTTGTTTTTAGAAGGCCTTCGGTATTGGCTATTAATACACAATAGATATTTCACAGTGACAGATTATTTGTAGGTGACATTTTTGTATCATAGACCTTCACTGTATAGACCTGTTCAAGTTACTCAAGAAATGTGTTTTTAGCAGAACGGCGGTTTGAGGATCCACTTGTTTCTTTCTGACCAGTAACTCGTTCACTTGTTGTTATCCCAAACTGAGTCATCTACAGAAAGTGATGCTGAGAGCTTTGTTCTTGTGCTTTTTTGTAAAATCTTTATTGCTAATTCCTTTTCAAACTGCTAAATGCTTCCATCATAAAATCATTGAGGACGCTGTCATTAGAAAGATGCACAAGTTTAAAAATATATATTTTATTAATTTGAAAATGTGTTACTTCTCACAAATTTTGTGTATTTCATGACTGCAAAAACTGGAAAAAAGAACTCAGTCACACACTTTAAGTCCATGTTGCCTCCTTTAAATATTAATTGCCTTTTAGAAAGAAAAATCATTTTGTGTGTCTGATCAGAGGTTGGTCCCTGATTTGAATTATTCAGTTCCACATGTCAGAAAGAAAGAAAAGAAACAAGGCTGTGGACTAGTCAGAAAGAGGAACGTCACAAGCACGACCTCAGCAGTCATGTCCTTCATCTTCTCACCGAAACTCTGAAAGATTGGACAACTGTAGGAAACAGGAAGCGCCACTCTGCCCTCTGTGGGCGAAAAGACGTGTGCAGACAAATAGTTACCCTCAAGGAACCTGCTGCAGCTTTTTCTGACAAACAAAGGAGCTCATAAATTCTATTTATCTGGTGATTAAAGTATACAACTTCAATTAGTTGTTGAGTTTATCTGGAGAGGTAAGATCAATGGATATATTTAAGTTAAGCAATGGCATTTACAATGGGAAAAAAAACAGCTTATTGTCCCTAGATAAAAACATTGACATTAGAGTTTGAGGCGTGAAGATTAGTATGAGACTATGTAAAAGGTTGTATTTATAGTCAGTAAAACATGTCAGTGAGTATCCAAAGAGGACAAAATATCATAAATGACTTTATGAAATCTGTGGACAACTTTGGCACTATTATCTAACTTACCCTACCATACCTTCATAATGGGGCAGCTGTGGCTGAATGGTTAGAGCAGTTATCCTCCAATGAGAAAGTCGGGGATCCGATTCTACCAACAGCCACATGCTGAAGTGCCCGTGGGCAAGACACTGAACTCCTCATTTCCTCCAATATTTGACCCATCAGTGTATGAATGTGATTCAAAGCATGATTAGCTTTGTAAAGACATAGTAGAGTGCTGTGTGAATGGGTAAATGAGGGCACAGATTGTGTTGTATAGAGCTTTGAGTGTCTTGATAAGATACAAAGGCGCTATTTAAAGACCGTGTAAAGTGAATTTCAATATTTTCTTAAATAAACATTATAAATGTCATAATTGTAATGTTGTAAATGAGTAAAAAGTCTCAAAATTGTAGCTCAATTAATTTTGGAGTTATAGATGAAACTGTGTATAAAGATATGTCTTTTTCAGGATTTTTTAGGCGTGGTTTAAACGGGACCGCGTTTCGTCACGCGGTCCTCATTAGTATAGCCCCACCCCCTGCAGCTCCAGCCGTATAAATTCGCCTCGGTGGAGCCGTTCACTCGCGAATCGCAGATAGCATCAGATAGCAATAGCATAGATATTTTGTTCATTGTTAGCTAGCTAATCAATTATGCCTCGTTCGTGCATCTTCCCTGGATGTCGCAATGGTCAGGGCACCCGTACAAATAATAACATGTTTTTATACCGCGTGGTTTTATACCAAGTATCTGTAGTGCCTGGATAGGTCAATGGATAAAGCGCTTGCCTTCTGTCCCAAACTCCACGGGTTCAATTCCCGCATGGTACAACTCTTTTTTTTCTTTTCTTTTTTATTCATTCCAGATTAAAAACACACAAGAAAACTATTTACAAAAACAGCGTAACTCTTGGAAAAAGTAACTGCTGTTACAGAATTCAGATAAAAACAGAGCAGGTTTACTGGCTCTGCTGTCTGCCTCTCCACTGTGGGACACGAGCGCAGCTGCGCTGAAACCACGCCCACGCACTGACACGCCCCCAGCGTTCCAGGGCAAGGCAAAATCATGTTTTTTCATGATTTTTGAGACTTAATTTTATAATGTAAAAAATGTTTTTAATCAGTCAGATTTATATGGGTGATTAATAACACATATTTATGCCATGTGACAAACTAAAAACACACATTTAATTTCACTTTACACGGTCTTTAAGTATAGACCATTTACCATTTACAGATAAAGGTTTTACAAATCCAAATGACAATATGAATGAAATTTATCGTGTATGGTCTGGAGACAGAGACATGAAACAAAAGACAGGAGACAGAAGTGTCAGAAATTAAGATGTTGAGGTTCTCCTTAGGAGTGACAAGGATGGATAAGATTGGGAATGAGATCATCAGAGGTACAGCACAGGTTGAACAACTGGGAAATAAAGTTACAGAGGCCAGAGTGAGATGGTTTGGACATGTCCAGAGGAGGGACAGTGGGTATATTGGTAGAAGGATGTTAGAAATGCAGCTGCCAGGAAAAAGACAAAGAGAAAAGATATGGATGCAGTTAAAAAGGACATGGACATAGTTGTAGTGATGACAGTGGACACTATACCTGAAGGACACACACACACCTACACACACACACACACACAAACCATGGACATGTATACTCTTTTTAAATACTGTACCTGGGCAGATCAGCATTTCATTCTATCTTGTGAGGGAAAAAAATATTTGCCATCCTCCTGCTTCCTCCACAGTCAACAGAAACATGCGTGAATAAACAGCTTATGCCTCCTGTCAAGCAGATAGTGAGGTGAATCATTCTTATCAGGTAACATGAACTTATAACTGCTGTCACATTTAAATACATCCATATTCATTCCCTGATTGCACACTATGACTGCTCACCTCTGCTCTGGGAGAAACCCTTTCTATGCCCTTAACCCAGCCTTGAACCTCACATTCATTCACTATGTCGACATATTCCCATGATGTGCAAGACTCATGTGTGCAGTGTTACGCCTGTGTGTCTCTCTCTAAATTAAAATGGACTTAGTACCCAGAATAATGGTGCCCTGGTATCTTAGACAGGACTAATCAACGTTCATACAATTACAATCTGATGTTTCTAGTCTTTGCCTCATTAATGAACAGAAACATCACGTAATCTCCTGATCCATGAGGTCATATATGATCATTCTTCACTTTCTTCCAGACAATCTCGTCATACGAAGCAAACACATACCTGTACTAAGTTTAACGGCCCAGTTTTCCTTGAAGGAATCCATATGAATTTATCCTTGCTTCATCATAAAATTTTACTTTTGTTAAAGTTTAATTTGTTGACGGCTCAAACATAACATTTTTAAAAACAAGTTTCATTAATATTTATCTAGTGGTTCCAGTGCTATTTTACTAACACAGATGAACACACAAGGGCAAAAACATTCTTGTTCAATATCACTCTTAGGCAGCAGGTAAAAATCATGTGCAGTATACAATAGTTTCATTAATATTGTACTTTTGGCTTTTCCCTGTTCAGGGGTCACCACAGCAAGTCAGCCTCCTCCATCTCACTCTGTCCTCACTCCAACTACCTCCATGTCCTCTACAACTGCATCCATATACAAAGTATCTTCTCTTTGGTCTTCCTATTTGTCTTTTTCCTGGCAACTGCATGTCTAACATCCTTCTTCTAATATACCCACTGCCTCTCCTCTGGACATGTCCAATCCATCTCACTCTGGCCGCTCTAATTTTATCTCCCAGTTGTTCAACATGTGCTGTACCTCTGACGATCTCATTCCTGATCTTATCCATCCTTGTCACTCCTAAGGAGAACCTCAGCATCTTCATTTCTGCCACTTCCAGTTCTTTCTCCTGTCTTTTTGTCAATGACACTGTCTCCAGACCATAAAACATAGCTGGTCTCACCACCGTCCTGTAAACCTTTTCTTTGGCCTTCACTCACACCCTTTTGTTGCAAATCATTCCTGAAACTTTTCTCCATCCACTCCATCCTGCCTGGACCCTCTTTTTCACCTCTTTACAATATTTACCATTTTCCAGGACAGTGGACCCTTGAAGTCCTGCCCATTTGTGATCTCTGCTCCTTGTAGCCTCACAGTTCCACTGGCCTCCCAGTGTATACAGTATTTAGTGGTGCTTTTTGTCCACCGTTGTGATGCAAAGAGGGGTATATGAAATATACTCTGTTCATGCATGTTTTGTACATAATAACTTGAAAAATAGGTGAGGTACAGACTTCCACAACTGTTTGCTAAATCTAGATGAATGAAAGGTTCCGTTTGGAAATTGGGTTGCCACATCAAAGTCCAAGTTTGCTGCAGATATTTAGGTATAAATGTAAACTTTTGTGAGTTGAATTACTTGAAAAATAAACAACATGCCAACTTTCATTTTTGGTGGGTTGCTGCATCTAACTGTAAGACAGGCCCATCCATTATGTTTAACCTGCTTCTTCCTCCAGCAGTCACTGTGTGAGAGGCAGGGGACACCCTGGACAAGTTTCCAGTCCATAACATGGACAGGTCTCCTGTCTCTCACAGGGACACCCATGACAGGTCTCCAATCCATCACATGGACACCTGAACAGGTCTCTAGTCCATCACAGGGACACTCTGAACAGGTCTACAACAAATCACATGGACACTCTGGACAGGTCTCCAATCCATCACAAGGACAACTGAATAAGTATCCAGTCCATCACAGGGACACATAGAGAGAAACGAGACAAACAACTGTTCACTCTCTTACTCACACCTAGGAAAATTCAGAGTTACCAATCAACCTAACACGCATGTTTTTGGACTGTGGGAGGAAACCGGAGCACCCGGAGAAAACCCACGCATGCACGGAGAGAACACGCAAACTCCACCCAGAAAGGTCCTGGGCCGGGATATGAACTGGCAACCTTCTCCCTGAAAGGTGGCAGCTCTACCAACTGTTACACCATGCCATCCAGTAAGATAGGCCACTATTGAAAATTAGGTTGCCATTTCAAAATGTATGCATATAAACCAGCAACCCCATCAGTTGAGGAAACTATGCTTTCTGGCTTTTATGTTGCTTAGAAGTATAGTTTCCTCAAACGATTGGGGTGATTGAAGACTAAGTCAAGACCACCATTGGCCACGTCCTGGCTCCACCATTGTTTCTGGTCATGGATAAAATTGCTCCCTCCACTCACCAGCATCTGTCACTTTGTGCCACCTAAGTGCAACAAGAAAGACAAACAAAAAAAATCCACTTTTCTTACATGCACACTTGTTAACTTTGGTTTCAAGTTGGAATATTTGTGGATTTTAATGTGTTAAATACGTTCCAGCATCCAGCTCCTTCATCCTGTTGTTCTTTTTCTACAATCGTTTGAACATTCTGTGTTCCACTCAAGAATATAATGTGAAGTTCATGCTCACAGTATGAGGTTCTGATTTATTCATATCTCAGCTATAGGTTTCTGTAATTAGTTCCCTAGACAATCCAGCAGAACGTGAGTTTAAATCTTTCCTGCTGGAATATCCCAGTTTTACCTGAAAAGAGCGGTCTGCCTATATATGTCTTTAATTGGGAAGTCTTAGTTTGATGTGACTTTTTGTTTTGGAGAAATCTTTTAACAGCTAGGTGCATCTTGCGAAAAATTAAGGAGGAAAGTTAGTGGTGATAACGCATTTAGATTATAAAATACACTGAAAAAAAGAACTTGTTGGTTTAACGTAATATAATGGTGGAAATTGGTTGCACACATACATTTTGCTTTGGCAGCACCAATAACAATCAAGTTAAATTAACACAAAATTTTAACATTGGAAAAAGATGAATATATTGTGTTGAAGAAATGTGATTGAAACACATTAGGATGACATGATTTGAGCTTATGGAATACTTTAATCTGACACAAAATTTTCACTTTGGAAAAAGATGAATATATTGTGTTGAAGAAATGTGATTTAAACACATTATGACGACATGATTTGAGCTTATGGAATACTTTAATCTGACACAATTTTATCCCTTTATTCCAACACTATTTAATAACTTTCACTTAAATACCACTTTTTAATTAAAAACTACACATTATCTTCATTTTAAATGTTAGTATTATATTCAAGTGTCAAAAACTAAATTTTACGAATGTCTCCTAAACTGCATTTTTCTCTTCCAAGACAGTTGCCAGCAACCCTTAATCTTTACAAACAAAATGACTATTTTCCCTAATTAACCTTCTTAAAGAAAGGTCAAAGGCCACGATCTTTGAAAAACACAAATTCAGCTCAAGAAGGTCCGTATTGTCTAGATAAAATTAAAATATTACAACAGTTGACAATTCAGTGCAGCTGTTTGACTGACTTAAAAATGCAGAAATGTTCCAATTAACATTTAAATAAACATTTACTAGGATAATAACACTAACTTTTCTAAATATAAACAACATTAACCATTTTACCTCTTAATAAAAATCAGCAGTTGCATTTCAAAACCTTTATTTATGAACCAGAAACTATACAGCAACAATACAGTGAATGTAAAAAAAAGTGCCATTTGTTAAAAGGAAAAAAGGAAAAAAAGTGCTGTTTGTTCAAATGTAAAAAGTGCCGTTTGTTCAAATAAAAAAAAGTGTCGTTTGTTCAAAGAAAAGAAGTGCCATTTGTTCAAAGAAGCATATTGAAAATATCCAATCTCTAGACTCGTTTTGAACATTACCAAACAAGTCATTTCAAACGAACCTGATGTCACTCTACAGCTTTTCATTTTTAAACAAAAATGTTAATGTAAACTGAAATAAACATGGCAGTTTTTGAGTTAAATCAACGTGTCACAAGTTCCTGCCGATTATTCACCTGGAATTTCAAGCTTTTAAAACAGGAGAGCAAGTTTGAGACTTTCAGTACTCTCACCTGTAACTGACCACATCACGAATAACAGATAACAATTTCACTTTCTTAACAAGTTCTCCTAAACATGAGATAATTAAAGATATATTTTTATAAACAAAACTGCTGCTTGTTCACCCTTAAAATTGGAACCTCCATAAAAAAGGTTGGAGCAAGTGTGAGATGAAATGTCTTCTCACCTAAAGCTGACCACATCAGTGAAACAGAATATAACAATATTTGTTTTATAACAAGTGCAAATAAACACCAAGAACATTCTTTTTAAAAACAAGAAAATAAATTGTTTCTATGGAAAATTAAACAGTGAATTAACCTTTGAAAATGTGAAAATCAACTGACATTTAAATGTCCTCATGTGGAGCTTACCACATCATGTAAACCTTGTTTGAGCTTTTCTGGAAAGCTGGATCACACCCAAGTCCATGTGAAAATCAAATCACATTTAAATGTCCTCATGTGGAGCTTACCACATCATGTAAACCTTGTTTTCATTACAAGTCCAGTTTTGTTTTCAAGTTTTGAGCTTTTCTGGAAAGCTGGATCGCATCCAAGTCCATTACCACCTTCTGAATCACCTCAAAGATGTAGCGTAACTGTGATGGGTACCTCATGTTCAATGAGTAGAAAAGTCCAAACAACATGGCTACAGCAAGGGCCACGTTATCAAGTTCCTGCATCACCACGACACCCTCGAGGATTATGCCAACATCTGGACAGTCACTGCCAGGCATCTCTCTGATGACGTAGATGCCCACTGTAGTTTTCTCAGTGACACTCAGTGTAGCAGCCTCAGTCATGTCCTGTTTAAAGATGAAACATTTGTTAAAGACTTTTTTACAGATCACTTTAGAATGCATTAACTCTTATTCTACCATTTATTTAAACCCATATAAGCAGAATGTTAAATGGCTGTAGCAAAAAACAGTCCTGCCATGCTGCCATATGGTCCATTTATAATACAAAAAAAACAAAAAACAATGCTTTTGTCTCAAATGCAGAGGAGCCTTCAAGATTATTGAATCAAGATCATTAGTTTTTATTTGAAAGACATTAGCCTACCACGCTAAGCGAACAAAAATATTTTATTTTAGCTTCACAATTTGGATTACGTGTCTGGTTCAGTTTTGGCAAATAACGTTCAAACAAAAACTAATGATAAGATTTAACTTCATTTTTCCTGGATGTTGTTTTTATGTTACTACGCTAGATGATTTTGATCGTTAACCTGGAGTTGATATACTCAGGGCTGAATATCAGTCCCAGTTGGACCTTGACAGACAAATCAGGCCAGTATGACGAGATGTCATAATTTTTGTTCTAAGGTATAAAAAGGGGTTTCTTTTTTAAAAGTTTTATACAGGGTCTTAAGCTTAAGGCAAGTTATAGTTAAAACGTCTGTAAGACTTCAATAATGCCACTTCCTTAACAGTACAATAGGATAACAGGAATAACAGAATGCAAGGTTTTACAATGTTGTAAAGCCAAACTACACACACACACACACACACAAAAAAAAACTCACCATGTATTCCTGCACCAAGTCATCCGGGCTCTCATTCAGATTGATGCAGAGTCCTTTGATGAAGGACTCCCTTCGCTCATCTGTGTCATCCTTAAGAATTAACATAGAGAAAATAGAAATGTGAACTCAAATTTCCAGTAGTATGAAAAAACTTGAACACAAAAAATAAAAAAATCGAAGGTTTTCAACCAGTCGTCATATGACATTAACATCGCTAAAATATAAAAAAATGTACATTTGACCTGATCAGTATGGACTAGACTTTTTATAATAATCTGATTACCGGTACCGGTATATAAAAAGATGAATATCTCACACTGGGACAGTGAACAAAATAAAAAAGGGTTCTTTTAGAGGAATCAAAAATTCATCACACACACACACACACACACACACTCACTCTACTGTAATTATAACCACAGGTAGATTTGATAATTAGTCGTCACACACAAAGCAAGTTGGGCTGCACAATGGATACAGTATACCAATTTTCTACTGAAGAATTGCAAAGCATATGTACTTTATGGGATAGGAAAAGTTGAAAGTTCTTACTGTCATCATGGCAGCTATGTTTCCAAGTTTTTTGCCCACCTCGCCCGATCGCTTTGAAAACACATTCAGCCAGAGATGCTCACAAGTCATTTTTTGCAAGTCCAAGTCAAGTCTCAAGTCTCTGATCTCAAGTCCAAGTCAAGTCTCAAGTCTCTGATCTCAAGTCCAAGTCAAGTCTCAAGTCTCTGATCTCAAGTCCAAGTCAAGTCTCAAGTCTCTGATCTCAAGTCCAAGTCAAGTCTCAAGTCTCTGATCTCAAGTCCAGGTCAAGTCCAAGTCAAGTCTCAAGTCATTGATCTCAAGTCCAAGTCAAGTCTCAAGTCTCTGATCTCAAGTCCAAGTCAAGTCCAAGTCAAGTCCCTAATATTTGAGTGACACCGTGAATGAATGTATGCTATTCATTCGCAAACAATGGACATTAAATGTCTCTCCTTTTAAAAATATCCAGGTTAACATTAGATTAACACACTGACGCTAAGCTTGTTTGTAGCAGCTGCTAACAACCTTTTAGGCAGTGACTACACGTTACAGCTTATTTTTATCTGAATGTAGAGGCCAAAACATTACATTAAATGTCTCTCCTCAATTCAATTCAGTTCAGTTTATTTATACTGTATAGCTCCAAGTCACAAGTTGTCTCAGGGCACTGAACAGAAACAATCAAATGTAAAAATAATAAGTTAACAGAAACTTTAATATAAAAATAATGGTAACACTATTTATCTGAGGAGACTGCTTTGAGTTTAACTCCATGTTATAAAAAAGCTACAGTAGTTAGCCAGAGTTATTTCAGGATGAAATAATTTGAACTTCTGTTTGAATTTAATGCTATGAACTTTTTCCTTTTTGTTACATTTACCGGTACTATGAATTTCTCACAGGGCAGAGAGCCAACATGGAGGACTCACAAACATATACAGTATTATTATTATTATACAGTACAAATAATATTGTCCAGTGTCTGATGCTGCAGTCATGTTACTGAGCTCCCACTGATGGGCTAACCTGGTTCCACCACAGCAGCAGGATCCTCAGACAGAACAGCTGGTGGGATGTCCTGGTATCTGCAGCCCTCTCTCCATTTGTTTCTTCATGGACATGGAGCTGTGAAATTATGTTGTGCCCTTTCCTCAGCAAAACGCTCCTCCAGTGGAGACTTTCTGGACAGACTGCAGGGAGGTTCCTAAACAAACAACAGGTTTATCAGTATTATCAGTAAAAAGAGATTATTAAATCATTTTTAAGACTGAGAATGTATACAATTATTAGCTCTGTTGTTATTGCCTAACTAACCTATTCAATAATTCTTCAAACTGTGACATTCACTCATAATGGAATGAAAGAGAACATAAACAGAAATTATATAATAATGAAAACTAGAGACATTAAAACATTTTAAAAGACACAGAGAACTTTAAATGAATTAAGAATGTTAATAAGTGTTGGATTTGAGTGCAATGTAAGTGCAATCCATGGTTGAATTGAATCCACATCTGAAAAGGGATGCAACCTTTTCACAACATATGCTGTAACTGTTTTGTGGCACTCGGTTACACTGACGTATTTACCTTGGACAGTCACTGGTGAACACTGTGAAGCCATTTCAGGTCGTTTGTCTAAGAAAAAAAAAACGAGCTAACGTTAGCATCGTGTTTGTATTTGAGCTGACTTACCGCTTTAAGCGGAGTATAACTTGTTAGCTGCCTTAATGTTGGTATGAGATGTAGTTTATAGTTTATTTATTTACCTGATGGAGCCGAAGAGGTAGCGATTAGCGAAAAGTTCGGCGGAGCGTTTTGCAGACGGACCACTCTGTACTTCCGGTCGGATACGAAGCAAAAATAATCCGGTGGAGTACGTCAAAGACGGGACACTATTTTACTTCTCCACCCTCCTTTGCATGATAGAAAATTATTGCAAGTGCTGCACTGACCTGACTGGTCATTTTATTAAATTAGTACGCTATCGATAGCAGATGCACACTTCCGGTGGATTCTTCTTCGTTGGTTTTCGGTGGCGGCTACTTCCGGTTGGCTAACTAGCATCGAACATAGGAATCGCAAATTAATATTTTGAACGATTTCGGGAAAACCGCACAGTTAGTCCCGGTTCAGAACAATTCTCGATGCTCACGAGTCTCAAATGGCGAGTCCGAGTCGAGTTGGAAGTCTTTTGAATGCAAGTCCGAGTCGAGTTGGAAGTCTTTTGAATGCAAGTGAATGCAAGTCCGAGTCGAGTCTGAAGTCTCTGTTTTTGCGACTTAAGTGCGACTCGAGTCCGAGTCCCAAACTCGAGTCCCCATCTCTGCATTCAGCAGACTTTCAGAAAGACAGTCAAGCTGCGAGAGAAACCTTGACTGCAGAGGCATGTTGTGATGTGCTTGAATTCTGCATTTACCTGAAACATGAAATGATTGTTACATAATGACAGAGCTAAAAGATTTCAAAAGACAATTCAAAATTTAAAAACAATTCCTGGCAAATCATGCCAGACACTGAATGGTTTGTCAGGCTTTTTGGATAGCTCAAGTTGAGTGCATAGATCAGTCCATAAAGCATCACGCACACATGGCTGACACTCTGTAGGTTATGGAGGACTTCCACACCTTCCAGCACAACACCAACATCAGCAAAGCGTCCATTACCTGGACCATCAGGACCACGACCCTCTGCTCGGACAGTGTAGATGCCCATGGTCTTCTCCGCAATGTCTGCCTCAGCCTCTCTGGATTCAATATCCTGGAATATAAAGAGAACAGAATGATTGGCTATGAGATCCTAACCTTGACCACTAAAATCTAAGCAGCTCATCCATAGGCCAAGCAAGTATGTATCATGTTTGTATGTAGCATGTATGTATGTAGTATGTATGTATGTATCATGTATCATGTATGTATGTAATATGTATGTATGTAGCATGTAACATGTATGCATGTATGTCACACTCACATAGCCTGTATGTATGTAGCATGTGTGTATGTATGTATGTATGTATGTATGTATCATGTATGTATGTAATATGTATGTATGTAGCATGTAACATGTATGCATGTATGTCACACTCACATAGCCTGTATGTATGTAGCATGTGTGTATGTATGTATGTAGCATGTATGTAGCATGTATGTAGCATGTATGTATGTATGTAACATGTATGTAGCATGTATGTATGTAATATGTATGTAAGTAGCATGTATGTAGTATGTAGCATGTAACATGTATGTATGTATGTCACACTCACATAGCCTGTATGTATGTAGCATGTGTGTATGTATGTATGTATGTATGTATGTATGCATCATGTATGTATCATGTATGTAATATGTATGTATGCATTCTGTATGTATGTAGCATGTATATATGTAGCATGTATGTAGCATGTATGTATGTAATATGTATGAAAGTAGCATGTATGTAGTATGTAACATGTATGTAAGTAGCATGTATGTAGTATGTAACATGTGTGTATGTATGTAGCATGTATGTATGTCACACTCACATAGCCTGTATGTATGCAGCATGTGTGTATGTATGTATGTATCATGTATGTATGTAATATGTATGTATGTATTTTGTATGTATGTAGCATGTAACATGTATGTATGTATGTCACACTCACATAGCCTGTATGTATTTAGCATGTGTGTATGTATGTATGTATGTATCATGTATGTAATATGTATGTATGTAATATGTATGTAGCATGTATGTATGTAACATGTATGTAGCATGTATGTATGTAATATGTATGTAAGTAGCATGTATGTAGTATGTAACATGTGTGTATGTATGTAGCATGTATGTAGCATGTATGTATGTATGTCACACTCACATAGTCTGTATGTATGTAGCATGTGTGTATGTATGTATGTATGTATCATGTATGTATGTAATATGTATGTATTTTGTATGTATGTAGCATGTATGTAGCATGTAACATGTATGTATGTAGCATGTATGTATGTCACACTCACATAGCCTGTATGTATGTAACATGTGTGTATGTATGTATGTATGTATCATGTATGTAGCATGTATGTATGTAATATGTATGTATGTAATATGTATGTAAGTAGCATGTATGTAGTATGTAGCATGTGTGTATGCATGTAGCATGTATGTATGTAACATGTATGTATGTCACACTCACATAGTCTGTATGTATGTAGCATGTGTGTATGTATGTATGTATGTATGTATGTATGTATCATGTATGTAATATGTATGTATGTATTTTGTATGTATGTAGCATGTAACATGTATGTATGTAGCATGTATGTATGTCACACTCACATAACCTGTATGTATGTATGTAGCATGTGTGTATGTATGTATGTATGTATCATGTATGTAGCATGTATGTATGTAATATGTATGTATGTAATATGTATGTAAGTAGCATGTATGTAGTATGTAGCATGTGTGTACGTATGTAACATGTATGTAGCATGTATGTATCAGTTATGTATGTAGCATGTATGTAGTATGTATGTAGCATGTATGTATGTAGCATGTTTGTATGTATGTATGTATGTATGTATGTATGTAGTATGTATACAGAGTGATCATATCAACAAACCTCATTGTCAGCAAAGGGTTTAGGCTTCGGAGCGGGCACATGAACCTCTTCGTAACCTTTGCGCTGCTTACGAAAAGAGCCATCTGGGAGCTGGCAACGTTTGTTGGCCATGAAATGGCTACCCTGAGTGAAGGTCAAGTCTTCAAGGTCCAGAAGCTGTCGAGGCACCACTGACTGTAGGAGAACACGACAGCTTTAACAGTCTGGCACATTTCCATAAAGTGTATGGCTCAATAGAAAATGTGACAGTATTTACCTCTCCATGGCCAATGTCCATTGCTTCCAAGTCATCAACGCAAGACTTCCTCACCCTCTCTCTACGAGATCCCTCTTCCAAGAAAACAAAACCGAGCTGTGATGGTCCACACAGACAAATGGTTTTATGGCATAACTTCACAAACAGGAAGTCTTACCGGAATGATGTCCTCCTTCTCTGTCTCCTGAAGCTGGTGGAGGATCTTTGACAGCTCCTGATCTGACTCCATTTTCCCTATGATACGTTCCTTTTCAGCTTCACTCTTCACTCACTCAGTCACACCCTCACTCACTCATTCACACCCTCACTCACTCAGTCACACCCTTACTCACTCAGTCACACCCTTACTCACTCACTCAGTCAGTTACTCACTCACTCAGTCACACAGTTACTCACTCACTCAGTCACACAGTTACCACTCACTCACTCACTCACTCATTCAATCAATCAATCAATCAAAGTTACTCACTCACTCACACCATCACTCACTCACACACACTTACACCATCACTCACTCTCACACACTCTACTGTAATTATAACCACAGGTAGATTTGATAATTAGTAGTCACACACAAAGCAAGTTGGGCTGCACAATGGATACAGTATACCAATTTTCTACTGAAGAAATGCAAAGCATATGTACTTTATGGGATAGGAAAAGTTGAACGTTCTTACCGTCGTCATAGCAGCTATGTTTTTAGCCCACCTCGCCCGATCGCTTTGCTCTCAGCAGACTTTCAGAAAGATGGTCAAGCTGCGACAGAAACCTTGACTGCAGACGTGATGCGCTTGAATTCTGCATTTACCTGAAACATGAAATTATTGTTACATAATGACAGAGCTAAAAGATTTCAAAAAACAAGTCAACATTTAAAAACAATTCCTGGCAAATCATGCCAGACACTGAATGGTTTGTCATCTGGCCTGGTCAACGGCCTTTTCTTCATCTGAAACCTGTGATGATGATGGCAGCAACCTTCATCATCATCAAACTGCAACAACGTGACCTGCAACAACGACCTGCAGCTACATTGTAGAACAAACACTCATGGACTTACAGTACTTTTACCATTCATCTTATTTTATTATTAGTATTTGCATTCAATAACGTGTTCAGACTTTTTCAGTGATTTTGAAATCATTTGTTTGCATTAATTTAATATAAAAATTCATTCTTGTATTTGCATTCTTTTAAAGGTGGTGGAGAAAATGTTCTATGTTGAGAATCGTGTTAGAGAATGAAATAAGTCAGTTAATCTCTCCCCCCACACATACACACAGCCTCTACTTTTTTTGGGGGGGTGGGGGTAGACTGACTGTGCTTGCACCCTCTCCAAAAATCCTACCTAAATGCAATGCACTGTATTGTTTTTTATTTTTTATTTAATACTGTGAAATGTTACTTGGGGAAAAATATCAGAAACTAGACAAAAGACAGAAGTCTACGCCACCCCAGATCAACTAGTTGGTCATCTTTCTGACAATAAAAAAATAAATAAAATAAAAAACATGGAAGATTTTTTTTCTTTATTTCACAGATAGACTTTTTTAGGTAGTGTAAGTACTGTTCTTACCACAAAAACTTGAGCAAACGATCCGTTGGCTGTTGCATCTCAATCTGCAGCAAAATAGAAAGAAAAATGTGGTTGTAGCATGCTAATTTAATGCTAGCTTGAGGCTGCAGATATCTTTAGCCGAAGCTCTTCGATGGCAAAACTCCACTAACACCATGCAGTTAACACACAACTGAACAGTCAGTTGGCACACCAAGTATTATGTAAAATAACTATAACCACAGAGTTAAGTTGTGTGTCATGCTAGCTCGCGCTCAATTTTTTTCTTTCAAAAGAAGCAGCGCAAATATGTGAAACCGATAAAAAAGCAGCACTGGCAAACAACCTGACAACTATTAAACGTTACATAGAAATTCTCAAAACAGTTAACGACATTTGACCGTGATTTATATAACATTTATCCAGAAAATTAAGACTTACCGAGTGATTAGTAACAACTCAGACTCTTCGACCACCTTCTGTTGCGTTCTTGACTGAGCTGCGCATGCGCGCAAGTACAGCGCGCGAGAGGAAATCCCGTTCGGTATCGCGCGAGAGTCAAAATCCTGTGTCATATCGCGAGATTTACCTTTGACACGGTTAATGAATCATTTGAGACAAACGTGATTCGAACAAGGAGTGTACTGTCTCTGCCTAGCGCGTAGGATTTACACTATATAATACTGTTTCAGCTTAAAACATGTGGTAGTTAAGTTTAATACACTCAAAATGATTACTTTAATCCAATAGAGGCCTATTCTCTTTTTTTCAGTGTACTTTCTCTAAAGTTAAACAGTTTGGAACATCAGTTAAATTATTTTATTGGCAATCACACTCACATTTACTTAACTCTTCTGTGTATCTTGTTTTTTTCTGGGTCACTGCTCCTCTTTTTATTGACAGCCAAATATTTTATTTATCTATGGAAATGAAGTTCCAAATAAAGAGTCAGAGAGTCTTTATTGTCATTTGCACCGCATGTGATACATGTGATGGAAACAAGATTATGTACACAGGGTCCCAGTTACATCCAACAACAAATGCAAGAGAAAAACAGTAGTAACATCTAGGATTAACTAAGAAAAACATCAACTAGTAATACACTAAGCCCTAATGTAGTAGAAAAACATCATTATAAACAGCAGCACGAACATGAGTCTGTATGAGCAGATGGTCACAGATGAACACAGCAACAAGAAACCAGATCAGCATATAGCTTACTGTGTGTTGCTGATGCTTAGATATCAATTTATAAAGTTTTGTTTTCATTAGTTTTTTGGTCAAACATAACTTTGGTGACACTTTACAATAAGGTATAGCATTTACTTAACTACTGGGGAACACCTCAGGAATGAATCAGGAGCTAGTAGGTAGTTAACCAGTATTTATTGGGGAACATTGGGGAGCCTTATTAGGGGACTACTGGTTTGTTAACCTGTAAATGAAGATAAACTAATCAAGAACTATTGGGTAGTTAATAAGGAAACCAAAGAGGAATGAATCAGGAGCTACTGGGTAGTTAACCAATAGGTTTACAAAAGAGAAAATCCAATAAAATCAGTAATCACTAGGAAAAAGTTTTATGACAATTACGAGCTGTGACCTCACTGGTGCAGTTTATTCAGAACCCACATGGAGAATTTCTCCTTTGCTTCTGTGGTAACAAACCAGTAGTCCCTGGGCTGTGTTCCCCAGTAAGTAACGGTTAACTACCCATTAGCTACTGGTTTGTTTCTCTTTGGTTTCCATAGTAACTACCCATTAGTTCCTGATTAGTTCATTTCCCAGGTAACTAACCAGTAGTCCCCTAATAAGGCTTGGCTGTGTGATCCCAGTGTTGGTTAACTAACCATTAGCTCCTGATTTGTTCCTGATTTGTTCCTGAGGTGTTCCCCAGTAGTTAAGCAAATTTTCTGTACCTTATTGTAAAGTGTAACCATGACTTTTTCTGTTTTCTTAGATATATGTTAGTCATACTCATCAATAACAGTTATTATGAATATGACTTATACAACTTATAGGATTTATTCAACATTTGGATAATTTGTCACGCAGAGATAACAAGAACACAAAATGATCAAGTTACTGATGAGATATCACTTACAATAAGTTTATTCTGCTTGTTGTCCACCACCGTGTGGTGTAAAGAGAGAACTGGCAATACCATCCATCCATCCATCTTTGTCTAGCTGTCCATCCCTGCATGTTGTTAGCATGATAACTTGAAAAACAAGTGAGGAACCGACTTTCATTTAGGTGTGTGACTGCATCTAGGTGTAAGAATGTTTCCTTTTGAAAATTTGGTTGCCACTTTGAAATCCAAGATGGCTGCCATATATAAATACTGTATCGGGTGCTGTGTAACTTGAAAAAATAAGAAACTCCCATTTATGTTAGTGGTTATGTCAAGGCACAAGAATGTTCCCGGGAATTGGGTTGCCACATCAAAATCCAAGATGGCCACCACAAAATAGTGCATACTTTACATGTTGTAAAGCAACCACCAAATTAATTTGAGGAACTTTACTTTTGAGAGTGTACATTGTTTAAAAGGTGGCTCTTGTGGTGGTGGGAGGTTAATCTATGGTGGCCAAGGCCACAGCTGGCCACTTCCTGGCTCCACCATTGCAGATGTTCATGGATAAAAAATGTCCCATCCACTCATCAGGATTCAACACTGCACTACCTTGGACAAAAAATATATAGAGTATACATATTTTTTTGAATGCAGTGTAACTCCTATCCACTTGACTATATTGCACCAAAAACATTATGGTTTACTTGCATCCCCTGTTCAATTTTAGTTCAGAAAAATCTAGAAAAAGTAATCTCAAAAATGTACAGTCACTATTAATTAACTACCATTCAAATCCCTCGGCAATGGTGGACATTCATACTGCTTGTTCTTTGGGTAGAAAAGTAACATATCAAAGAAAAATCAAATAATCACTGGACAAAAATAATAATAATAATAATAATGTATTTTCCTGTCATCTGCGTATGTTTCCCATACACAGACGAAATTCGTCTCTGCATTTAACCCAACCACCTACCAGGTGGTGCAGTGAGCAGCCATAGAAAGCACCCGGGGAGCTGGAGAATTAGATGTGCACTCATAGACACCCCAAGGTGTGTAGTGGCCGGGACGTGAACCCGCGTCCTTCGAGTTCCAAGTCAAAAGCCCTGCCACTACACCATCTTGGCTCCTAATAAATAAATAAAAAATAATAAAATAAAAAATCATAATGGTGTGAAGAGGATGGCTATAATGTGAGAAGGGAGGCCATCTATAAAAGGGAAAGAAAAAAATGAAATAATAATAATCACTGGACAAACTTTGATGAGTGTTTTGTTTAAACCACCCATCTTTAATTGAAACAGTCACATGATCTTTCAACATATTTTAATTTCATAACCACCACTTTGTCTGCTTTAAAGTCCACTCATCTGTTGTGTTTATTTTATGATTTTACTCTGGTTACTGTCTCCCTTCTGTCCACTCATCAGATTATCTCACACACCACTGAGCGTTTGTGAATTCAGGCAAGCAGACCCCATGTCATTCCTTCTAAACGTTACATAATCAAGTTATTTCCAGTAATCAGGTATGTGAACAGTAGGTATGTTGTGTAAATGTTGTATTATTTTCTAAGGTGCCATCAAACATATGTTTAGCACATAAACTGTTACATCACACATTGCAGGTGAAGTCAAGACAGCCCACGCATGATATAAATGAGATCCTTCCAATTGTTACTGTTCCCTGTTAGGATAGATGTGAAGTTTGAAGGAACAAAAATTTGAGTTAATATGCACAAAAATGCACTTAAATAAAAAGACAATGGATGTGTAGTGTAAATGCACTTATGGTTTATTTCTGAAACCGAGAAATCATTATTATTGCGTTTTTTTTATTGTTAACATTCATCTTACTTTACATAATCAGCTGTTTCACGTCAATCGACCACGGCCCATTAGTGACACTGAATTAAATGAAAGGTCGTCTGAGTAATGAGGAAGAAATATCTTATGTGGCCCATAATCAATGTACAATACCGATGGTGCGGAGCTGGATCTTCAAACAACTGGAAACTTTATGTTTTAAAATTAAAACAACTGGGGGATAAATGTTGTTAATAAAAACATGGAAAAAAAACTTGAGACTTTATTGCTCTGAAATTATATATTTACATTAAAAGTTCCTTTAGTTTAGACCAAAGGAGTCAAGGTAAAATCTTAACTTTGATTTAGCTTAAGCATATAATGTAGGTGTCTGTGAGGAAACAAGGAATGTAAAGATTATTTGCTTCTGTGGTTATTGTTGCCAAAAGGCAAAGACAAATGATAATGTTCTTGTCCATGTCTAAATTTGTATGACAGTTAGAAAAATACATTTTCAATCATTGAACTCATTTTAATGGAACTTGAATTATGTTGTGGCTCAGCAGTGCAGTGGCTGATGCTGTCACCTCACTGCAAGAAAGTTGCAGGCTTGCCCGGTTCACATGTGGGTTTATAGCAGGTATGCCAGTTTTATATGTTTTATAAGTAGCTGGAAGAGGTTAGTAATAGAGCAATGTGTTGCTTCAACCTGAACTGTTTGGGTTTAACTGCAGGCACATGACCTGCTACAAGAGCATCACAGTTATGAAAGTGGGAGATAATTTGTACCTGAAACAACAGTTGGGTGGAATATAGATTATATATATAACGTGATTTTAATGTTTTCTTTTCTCTATACAATGAAATAATTCAAGGTCACCATTTTCTGGCTCAAGACCGTGGTCTCAGATTTGGAGGAACTGATTCTCATCCTGGCCGTGTCACACTCAGCTGCGAACCGCTCCAGTGAAAGCTGTAGATCACAGCCTGATGAAGCCAATTGGACCACATCAACCTGCAGTGAAGATTCAGTGACACTGTTTATCTCATTTTAGTTTGAGCTCAGGACAATCTCACCACCTAGAGACTCTTTGTTTTTGCCCTATTTAAAAAGCAAGATGAATAATATCTGTTTTTGCTTTTATCATTAATAGGTCCCATATGTGATGCTTAATGACGTTGTTTTTAATCAAACCAACAGTATTTTGCTTAAAGTGTTAAGGCAAAGGAATCAGTTTTATCATAAAATGCTGACATCTGAAACTAACACTTTATCTTTCTGACAAACTAATCTTTTGACCCCCTTTCAACGTGTTGATGTCATCCTCACATCATCTTCTGATGCCATTCGGCCAATCAGAAAATAACACGTTTTCTGGGTCACGTCTCAGTTAAAACCTTCACATCTTACTTCTCTCTTGAGTTGCTGTGAGAAAGTTGACATGAAATGACTTTCTCTTTAAGCTAGGGACCTGGACCAAGCGTCAAGGGTCTGGTCTCAACAGCAGAGTTAACAACAAGACTGTTGTTAACTCAATTGAGCTTCTAAGCTCCGACAATGAGTGTTCCCACCCAAGAACACTTTTACTCTGAAAAACCAACCAGGACGTGCCGCTTTGCTGCCATTCAGAGTGGACTCAGGAGACGCTGAAAGGTAACCTCTAAGGCTGGTCTGCCTCTCTCACTCGGACATCAAGGAGATTCCATTCTTGACTGACCGTCTGGCCAGGTAAAGAGTCGTCAATGTTATCAGCGTACCTATGTTTAGCCGAAGAGTTGCATGGAAAGTGTCAGCCTGATTGAATTTCATTCCTTCCCTAAGTCATAACGACTTCCCTCCATCTTTTCTTCCATCCTCCTCTTAAACTTTTATCTTTCTAAGCCAGAACTAAGTTAAAAGCCTGCAGAGATATAAGTTATTATAAGATCGATAACTTGTGTCCTGTTGTTCCTAAGTTTTAAGCTGTGAACAGTTAGTTATAGGAAACTGATCGATCATGTAAATATGTTGTGATGTAATTTATAATTATGTTAAATAAATGGTCCAGTCCTGCTGTACCAACATAAGTTTAACGTTTCCTGTGAATTACATCTGGTCTAGTCACAGAATTATTGATATTAATCTAAAAAGAGAGAACTCGTGAATATTGATAAGTTTGTGTCAGATAAAATCTACTCAAATCTTTCATCTGGAATATTGGACAGTCAGTAAACTGACTGCTGCAATATCCCTACACAGATCCCAAGAACACATTGGCTGTGCCTAGAAATTCTGTCCATAAAAGTTATGAACAGAGTCAGTGACAAAGGGCAACCTTGGCAGCATCCAACTCTCAACGGGAATGAGCCCGACTTGATGCCGGCAATCCAGACCAAGCTCTGATATTGGTCATACAGGGACCTAACAGCCCATATCAAAAGGCCTGTTACCCCATACTCCTGGAGTACCCCACAGGGTTCTCCAAGGGACACGGTTGAATGCCTTCTCCAAGTCCACAAAGCACATGTAGACTGGTTGAGCAAACTCCCACACAGGGGAAAAGGCAGCTCTACACTGAGTATGTAAAGCTGGTCCAGTGTTCCACGACCAGGACGAAAACTGCACTGCTCCTCCTGAATCCGAGGTTTGACTATATGATGGACCCTCCTCTCCAGAACTCCTGAATAGACCTTACCCGGGAGGCTTAAGAGCGCAATTGTTCAGTAAAGAAACCTAAAAACACCATCACTATTGACAAGGCTGTCATCAGCGTTTGTAACCTTAAAAACATTGATAACTAGTTTCTGTCATGTTTGCTTCTTGTTACCTTCAAAAAATACAGAAGCTAATGTGCATCATTCATGGTCTGTGGTAGTTCGACTGTAGTGTTAGCAAAATACTGTATCCCATGAACCACTGGACACATTTAAATGAAAGGCTCAAAAGGAATCACTGGATGTACATCTAACCGATTAACTTTGGAGTAAACACAGTTCAAGATGGTCACTACGACCAGCTGACCTTCAAAAAAAAGTATATATATACTGTATATATAACATTGTTATATATAAAAAATATCTCAAGAAACCCCTGTCATATTATGAATGAAACTCTCATGAACTGATCACATACATATGTCTATAAATTATTAATTTTTACAGTCAATCAAGTGTGAGATGGCTGCTACAACTATTGTAAATTGTGGGGTACAGAATGCACCTGTCTTTAAGCTGTACATACTAAATGTAAGATAAATCATAACTTTGTACATACACAAGACACTGGTTATTTAGCCATGGGCATCCATAGTTCATCATCGGGAACTGTGCCTAGCCAGCTACGGTATAAGTTGCAACTTTCTTGTTGTAGTTGTAAGATATTTTGTCAGTATTAAACTGACACACTTTACCTTAATTCATTACTTATTCAGGTTGAATAGTAATTCACGGATTCTATTTCTTTTCAGGATTACCATAACAACTCTGTGAGCATTTATGATGGACAATAAACCAGAAAACCATAAAGTGACAATGGAAATGTTAATTATAGTTGGCATGTCAGAGACACTGCCTTTTATTTAAAATTAATCAAATAAAATTAACATAATATTCACTTGATTGACTGATTTCAATTTCTTGCAAATTAACTTGTCAGCAGATTAATTGGACAACAGAAACAAGTACCGTAAATAAGATTACATTTTACTTATATCTGAAGGTTCTTATTTCTTAAAGTTTAGTTACCAGCTTAGAATGGATAAAGTTTTAAGAGAAGGAGGAGAGGAAGAAATAGAGTAAAAAGTCTGACAGATTTATTTTGAGTTTAACCAGACTGACACTTTTCCAAACGAAATCCAGCTGGACTCATCGCAAGCTCCAGTAAACAATCAGCGACTCTTTACCTGTTCAGACATTCAATCTGGTAAGAGTTGAGAACAGCCTTGGACATAAACGGATCATGGGTCCAGTAAAGTCCAGTTGAACTTCAGCGTGTTTACTGATTCAACGTCTCGTTGAAGTCCTCCTTCTCTGGCAGAAATAGTGACACTTCCTGATTGGTTTCAAAATAAAACGTTCCTCAAAGGAATTTTAATTGAAAGTGGAGCTTATGCTCGGTTCTGGTTTCAACAGCAGATGTGCTGTGAAACCTTGTTGATGTAACGGGTCCTTGACGTTTTGACGCCGTTCACCAGCTTTGGGAGAGAGAACATAACAGCTCTTACTCTCCAATCAGACTGAGCGCTCAAGGAAGTGAACGCTTTTTACTAAAAGTGTTGACATCAGATCCTCAGTCTCCTGATTGGTTTGTGGACCAGTGGAAGGGAGTTAGAGTCACATCAAAGAGTTCACTTTGACGTTATCTTCAGTCAAGCAGTGACGGTCAGTTTAGAAGAATAGAGAGGGAATTGTTTAGAGGAAGTGAGAAGAATTGAGGAGCCAGCTATAAGATTACTTTTCTTAACTGCTAAATAAAACTGGAGAGTTCAGTTTGACATATTATTCAACTTTGCCATAGTTCTTCGACTAAGACATACACCAGCATATTAACACACAATCATTCAAATAACACAAGGTTATGTTTTTAATTACATTTTAATTAGAACAAACTTAAAGAGTTAAAAGGAGTATTGTGGTGATTATCTTCTTAGATTCAAACTAAATGGAATAAATTGTGTTAATTGTCTTTCACTGCAGGTTTACAGAGAAAAAGGTGTTTTATTGAGAGGATAAGTAAAAGGTATCTCACTGAGAGATTCAGTGATAAGGTCTGTCCATTACAGTCTCAGTAGACCCCGGTCTGGTCCACTACATAGTACAAGAATCAGCTGCTGGATGGTGTTTCACAGAATGTAGCTTGCTTTCAACACAAGTTCAAACTGCATGATCGTCATAAGTCTTCATGATGCTTGTTGTTTTAGTCGTGGTTACAACAATGGAAATTATTTTAAAATTATATACCGGTAAATATCACCCAGAAGTGTTATTGAGGTCATGTGACTGGAAGTCAAATAGTATTGGTAAAATATGGTAAATATTCATTAAATTAGTAACATTGATTTTATTTATTTATTGGTAAACACTTGTGGTAACAGCTACTGTTTTAAATGTACTTTTTTAATAAATTTGACATGACGACACAGGAACGATCTGAAGAAATTAATCATGTCTGTTTTGGTGGATGGTCCAGGAGAGTACCTCATTGATCATTCAGGTTAGACTTCTGTTCACATGACAGAGTGGTTGGAGTTATGGTAGGGAATATGAAACCGTGAGCAAGAGTCTTTGTACATGTGAATACTTGAGGGCATTCACTCTGTGTCCCAAACATCTGCCCCCAAAAGGAGTAACTGCTGGAACCCATGAGTGCCCACCTCTGTCAGAGTAAAATGTTAGTCAGTGGCAGAAAATCACTAAGACAACAGTATGTCTGTCAAAATAAAAGATATCAATATAATTTATGAAAAAATACATGAGATGTTCCTGCATTTAAATCATAGGGTACAAAGTGTGAGGAAAAAGTAGTGGCTTGTACACTGGCAATTACGGTAATTGACCTTAGCCAACACAAAAAGGTTGTAACGCAGTCACTTTGTACAAACACCTAGCTACTGTTAAGTTTGTTAGTAGCTAACATTCATCCTAAACACTCACTTTGAATTCATGGGATTGTAAATCTTCTTTTTTTTTTTTTAAGTCTGACCAAAATTCTGAAAAAGCTACTGGTAAGTCTGGTCCTCTGGACATTCAAAAAACAAAACAAAACAAAATAAATCCAGAGGACCAGACTTAGGTTTTTTAGATTTTTCTACCTGGATTATTGAGCATGCATCAGGGTATTCTGACCAAAATTATTTTTTGTTCATTCTCAACACCTTTATTTTTTATAGTGCAGGCATGAATGGCAACATACTGTATGATGTGCATCTTGAATGTACAAAATAAATGAATTCTTAGAACAAGTAGAATCATAACAATTAAAACAGAGTATCCTTCCTGACGGGCAGTCCATGTGTCAGTGATCCATTGCTGCCCTGAGAGGAGGAGATTAGCTTAGCGTTGCTGAGCGGAGAGTCCCTGCAGGAATCCGACCTGCTTTCATTTGAGATGTCAGGTCTGAGATATGCAACACAGGATTGACACACTAACTGAAGAGAAGTAACACAGCAGTTTATGTGTGTGGTACACTACACATACTACACAATACTCGGTGGAAGCCCGTGAGCAAAGTCAGGACCCCGGTATGCATG
Source organism: Garcialebias charrua (assembly GCA_038048925.1). Taxonomy (NCBI): domain Eukaryota; kingdom Metazoa; phylum Chordata; class Actinopteri; order Cyprinodontiformes; family Rivulidae; genus Garcialebias; species Garcialebias charrua. The sequence continues at coordinate 76,250 of JBBPBX010000045.1, read as the reverse complement.
AAGCCAAATCCCTTTGAGCACTCCGTTAGATTTTAGCAGAATAACAGGAGATTATAAAGCACACACACTTCTGGATGCATCTGGGGTTTCCTCTTGATATTTGTACTTTCTGGCTCCCAGTGTCAAAGTTCATGAAGTAAGCACAAGAAGTTGGCAGTGTTCTGCTTTTTGCATGCACAAGCCAATGCGTAGACCAGGGGTATGCAACCTTTAAAATCAAAAGAGCCATTTCTGCCTCTTTGTTCACTAAACTAAACGTGTCCGGAGACACAATACATGATACAATTGGGATTCTCAACTGGTGGTGGCCCACGGACCACTTTACGTTTGTTGGAGGACAATTTTCTGACCAGTAGGGTAGTTTTCTGGCCATTGTAAAGCTGACAATATCTAATGATTTGTTGATATTTTTACATTTTAAGACACACACACAAAAAAAGACAAGATCATTGTAAAGAAGGAAAAATAATGTTCCCTGATGCGTATTCAATAATCCAGGTAGAAAATCTAAAAAAGCTAAGTCTGGTCCTCTGGAAAAATAATGTTCTTTCCCTATTAAAAAATAATAATAAAACAATGAACTATGCAAGTCTAGGCAAATTATTTTAATTGTGGAAAAAATAAATATCCTACTTTGAATAAATAAAGTTAAAGTATGTTGTTGTTGTTTTTTTAGTTAAAGTTTGTTTTACTTAGTTCTAGTACGCACACATTTGCAAAGGAAATGACAGGAGAAACTGCTAAAACTAGCTATTTTCGTTGTTATAAGAACAAATAAAATCCAGTTTCAAGTTAAGTTTTGATCAAATCTTGAAAGAGCCACTTTTGAGGGACCAAAGAGCCGCATGTGGCTCCAGAGCCGCAGGTTGCAGAGCCCTGGAATAGACACTTCCCCCTAGCTTTTTTATTTATTTATTCATTTACTTTTCCTAGCAGTTGTTGCAATGTGACTGATTCTAAATGCTTTGTGCTGTTTTAGCCATTCATAAATCAAAACCGTCAGCTCATTCAAGAGATGGCTGCTTTGACCTTAATATTTTGTATTTTATGGTTTTCATAATATTTGACTTTAGTTACAGTTTCCCCATGAAAATTAATTAGGATTGCATTGATTATTTCAAAAATGTTTTTTTATCCACTTTAGCATACTTGCTCTTTTTTGTCTTCTTGTGCTACTTTTAGCCTTTAGCTAGCCCATTAGCTACTTTTATCTACCTTTTTGTGTATTTTTATATTTTTTTTAGTTTAGTTTAGTTTAGTTTGTTTTTGCTGGGCTTTTGCAACAATTAACTTCATATTTAAAACAAGCATGATTTAGTCCAGGGCTATTCACTTTAACTGTTCAGGGGACCACAGTTCCTGAAAGCAGCAATTAAAGTCATTATTTAAATAAACAAAATAGTACAATGACCTGTTACCTTCTAAATGTTTTATTGTATTTTGTTGCATTGAATGAATGAATCATAAATGCAACAATCGGAACCCAAACAAAACCAAACCCAGCAACCCTATACATTATGCATGTATACATGTATTATTATTATTATTATGTGTATATATATATA
>JBBPBX010000045.1:52886-70569 GCA_038048925.1 Garcialebias charrua | reverse complement strand
TAATTAGCAATGTTTTCTTGCCAAAATACTTGAACTACTTTACTACGCTGTTGTTGCTTTTATTGAAATTAATCAGTGGATTAGTTTGTTGCACTTTTAGAGAAGCGTCTTCATCACAACCAAAGTCACACGTGCACATGGTGAACAGGCTGGACAGTTAGCACTCCAAATGTAATGAGCACCCCTCGTGCTTGGCAGTTACAGACGGATGTGTTGGGCACACGAGTGTGTAGGAACAGTTTGTTTGGATCTGAGTGTGTGTGTGTGTGTGTGTGTGTGTGTGCTTGTTTGTAGGAGGATTTAGTGTAGATGTTGTCATGCCCCACGGCTCCCTTCTTTCTTTCATTCTTGTGCCAGACCATCCCAGCTACTGGCAGCTCGCTCCAGACCCTCTCCCCTTCTAATAGTTCCACCACACACACACACACAAACACACAAAGTAAATGTCTTCATTCAGTCTCCATTTTATGATTGCCCTTCACTCTTTCTCTTTGTTTTGATCACATTTTGAACTCCTCATCTGTTTGCCTGGACAGTTGTGATATTGTCAGCTCCCAGTTGTTTAACTCAGTGATTTGTGTACACACTATGTGTGTGTTCTTGAATCCATGTGTGACCGTGTGCGTGTGGAGGTTCATGAGGATGGCAGAGAGCCTGGAGCCCCAGTCTGCCCATTATGTTGAGCAGTGGGTGGAAACATGGTCATGGAGCTGTTATGTGGGCTCTGACCAGTTCTGATAAAACAGCTCCTGCTCCACCACTTTTCTGCATCCCACTCTTGTCAAACACAAATATTCTGTCATCTTTCAATCTGAATATTTCGAACATCACCTTTCCTGGTAGTCTTAATGCCAGTGTAAGAGGTTATGAGGAGGTCAATATTAATACTGACCTCTTTACCTTAATTAATTTATTCAGATTGAATAGTAATTTCACGGATTCTCTTCTTTTTCAGTTTACCCAATATTTCTGTGATCTTTATGATGGATAAATAAACAGAGCCATTAAGTGACAATGGACATTGACTTAGTTTGATATGTCAAAGAGACACTATCATTTATTTAAAATAAATCAACTAAATTAACACCATTACACTTGATTGACATGATTTCACTTTCTTTCAATTCAGATACGTCAGCACACTTAAATTTAACACAACAGACATAAATACTAGATGTTAAACATATTTAGTCTGTGGGCTCTTTAACTTAAAAAATAGTTTCCAGCTTAGATTGAGAGGGGAAAGAGTAGGAGGAAAGATTTAAGAAGAAGTTATCGTGAGCATGATACCAGAGTGACACTTCTCATCCGACTTCTGCTAAAATCCAGGTACGTTTTGTAAACAGCTCTTTACCTTTTGACGACAGCCCGGTAAGAGGGAAGACCTTGTAGCCTTTCAGATGCACGGATCCTTGTGGGAACCAGTACAATACCTTCAAGCAGGGTTCTGGTTTACGTTTCCAACGTCTCCTGGTTTTGCGTTGGTCATCAGAGAATATGTCAGCTTCAGGCCTCTGACTTCAAGATAAACTTATTCCAAGGAGGAATAAACAAAGTTCTTGATCTTATGCTTGTTCGAAGTGGACTCATAACAGCAAGTCATCAGTCCTTAGCTGAAGACGCAGGTCGTTAGCTCTTGACCAAACGTACCCAGCTCTTTGGGAAAGGTTCACATCTCTTTGAAGTTCCCAGCAAACTCTGAAGCGTTCTCGCACAGTTAGAACTTAAAAAGCAGGAACAAAGAGAGGAGTGCACTTGCCTTATCAGGCCCAAGGTTACAGCCAGAGCAGAGGGAGATTTGTTTAGGAAAAGACAGAGAAGCTGGAGCCTTGTTCATGAAAAACAACGGATTAAACTGTCTTCTTATTTCTAAACAAAACAGTCGGGTCTCTGTGACCCGAGATTTCACCTTTAACACCGCAGTGAACACAACTCTTAAAGAATAACACAGCTTAAAAGCACACATCATGAAAATGACAAAAGTTATTCTTTTGATCACATCAGCCTAAAATCAAAGATAGAAATAGTCTCTTTTTGGTGACTATGTTATCAGATTATAGCTAAATGAATGATTTTGTAGTAAATGTCTTGCTTTACTGAGAGGTCAGTAAAGGTCATCACTGGACAGTTCAAAAGTACACAGGTGTCTTAAAAGTGGACAAGGTCATGCCCACTACACCAGTCAGGATTGTTACTTCTTGGAACTCTTGAAATCTCAGATATTCAAGTATTCACAGGTTGTACAACTCTTACATTTAAAAAATGAAAGGCTGATGTGTCTTAGTAGCATATTGTCCAGTTCAGTTTATGGTGAGGGTGAGGGTCTGCCTCAAGTGGAGGAGTTCAAGTATATCTGGGTTTTGTTCACGAGTGAGGGACGAATGGAGCGTGAGATTGACAGACGCATTGGCGCAGCGTCTGCAGTATTGCTGACTGTGTACTGGTCCGTTGTGATGAAGAGGGAACTGAGCTGCAAGGCAAAGCTCTTTGTTTACCATCGGTCTATATGTTCCTACCCTCATCTATGGTCACGAGCTGTGGGTAGTGACCAAAATAATGAGATTGTAGATACAGGTGGTTGAAGTGAGTTTCCTCCGTTGGGTAGATAGACTCTCCCTTAGAGACAGGGTGAGATGTTCAGTTATCCAGGAGGGATTCGTAGTAGGACAGCTGCTCCTCCACATCGAGAGGAGCCAGTTGAGGTGGTTCAGGCATCTGCTAGATCTGGTAGTTCTGGAATTGTGCCGTTCGGTGTAGCTGCATGTTGGAGTAGCTCTGGTATTTTCATTCTGAGTTATTGCTTTTGAAAACTTTAATTCCTCTTTTTTCTGGATGTAAATCACTTTTTTTGGATGATTATGATGTCTGGACCTCCCTGCTCCAACTGCTGCCCCCGAGACCTGACTTCAGAAAAAGCAGAAGATAATGGATTGATGGATGGATGGAATCTTTGTGGAAATGAATATTATTCAGTTCATTTTATGCCGGTTTTAAACTCACTTTTTCTTTTATTTAGGAAATAGTTGTGGCAATGTTGGTAAAACCATGAAAAAATCTAATGCATGCATTATTGCATTATAATAATAATGTGTTGTGTATTGTCATCACTGTATGTACCCATACAATGGTGAAATTGGTTCATCATTTGGCCCATCCACCCCCAGGTGGGGTGATGGGCGGCAATTTGGGATAGTGTGTCCTGCTCAGAGACTCCACATGATGTGCAATGACTGGGGATCGAACTTCAGGCTTTTGGGTCCTGAGTCGGCTGTCCTGCCTCTACCTCATCTCGACCCCCGTAAATTGTGTGATTTTTCTAGAGCTTGGTGTCAGTGTAGTCAGTGACTATCAGCTGCTGTCACACCAATTTTCAGCTAAATATTAGTAAAACAACACACTTTCAGCCATTTTTGTCTTTCCCTATTGTTAGAAGGATTATGTTGCCTGGTGGTGTGGTGCTCGTCTTGAATTGGGTTGTCTCAAAATATTATTCAGTTGCAGAATTGCATCACAACTTTCAGAGTTTCATTAAAGTCTGTGATTCAGCAATTGTTTTGCCAAGGATTAGACCAAATTTACCTCAATATCTGTATAGTTGACTCATATTATAGTTACCATCTTCCTCAAGTAGACTCCAAAAGCTAATCAATTTTAGATGGCAACCCCTTGTTTATTTTCTGAAAGCCTCATTGTGACCAGTTAAATGATGCATGAGATATTTTTTTCTATTATTATGGACAAATGATAAAAAGTATAATATGGAATGTCCCCCAACCAAAAACCACCATGCATATAAAAACCTGTTGAAATGAGGCTATCTTCATTAACCAATGTTACCTTGGGCTGTTTTGAACTTTTTGTTATACACATAAATTATTTGACTGAATAATTACATTTTTAAGGGATTTTGTTCCTTTAGTGTTTTTTTCCCATTGAGACTTGTTTTTGGCTTCAGTAACATCAGTTTGTTTCCAGCTAGATCAGTCATGACACATTTATCATTAATAGGTTTATATAGATATATAGATATAAACCACATTTTTTAATATCCAAGTGACAGTTTTGTTAACAGTCCACATGTCACCCCCAAACATTGTAATAAAGCAGATTGAATTATTTAGAAATCAGGTTCCAAATCGTATGACCTTGGAATTTGTGTTTTGTTGTGTTTTAGCAGTGGAGACGAACCTGGTATAAGATTTGCTCATTTATTATTCAATTAAAGATGGCCGAGGTGATTTCAGAGACAGCAGATTAACACAAACAGAGACACACAGAAGAGAAGAAAAATGAAAAGAAAGTCACCACAAATCTATTGATTCCATTTGATTGAAACCAGCATTGCTAATGACATTATGTTTTGTTGTCTGCTGAAACATCCTGACTGTCCTTGTTGATGACTTTTTCTTATGAAGCTAAAACTCTTTGGGGAACCTATCACAACATTTACAGTGCAATTTCAAAAAGGACCAGTGAAAAGGAGATCTATGCTCTGTGAGCTGATTGAAAAAGCTGCTGAAAGCCCCATCCACATGGGAATAGTTTGTGTGAATAAGTGAAAGTTTTAGTTTTATTGACTCAGCCTTGTGCCCGTAAGACATAATGTTTTAGTAGCCTCTACATGTTTATAAAAGTGGTTTCCACCTGTACTTCAATAGTCAAACAAGGCTGATGAACTATAATGTAAAGCAAAAACCTCATATGGAGCCTAAAGCCTAAATCTTTTTATTTTTTTATTTTTTTAATTTTTTTATTGAAACATTAAAATATTAAAGTAAATGTAACACAAAAAAACACTGTGCATACAGCATGCATCAGGATGTACAGTATACAGTACGGTTAAAAAGTCTGAGAAATGAGAAAGGTTTTAAAACCCAAACAATCTGGGATAAATAGTTTACCCTGATATGTTTTGAACATTGTGAGAGAAAAACCTTCCCTCCAGCCATCCTTCAGAATACAGGACCTGAAATGTGTCCATTATGTCCATGGATGTCCAGCAGAACTCCCTATAGACAATGTCCTGCACTGCCTTGTACTTTGTCGTTAACCAGGCAAATCCCACTGAGATCACAGATCTTTTTAAAAGGGAGGCCCGGGCCTGAAGGCAGACTAGCATGCATGTTTTTGGTCTGTGGGAGGAAACCGGAGTACCCAAAGAAAACCCACACAAGCACGAGAAGAACTTGCAAACTCCACACAGAAAGACCCCAGGACCAACCAGGGATTGAACTCAGGATCTTCTTGCTGTGAGGCAACAGTGCTAACCACTGCACCATCATACTGTCCAAACAGTAAAAAGTAGGAGTTAGACTTTATCAGTCCGCAAAAACAATTTAGTCTCTGCTCTTATATTTGACATTCTTGTCTTTTCCATGTTGTGTTTGCAATTTGTATACGTTTGCCTTTCTTGTTTCCTGTTTTTGGTGCATTGATGGGACAATATTGCAGCACCATCTGCAGGCCTGATATAGCTATTACAGACAATGTTATCTTCATTTCTGTGTGAAAACATAAACAGTGCCGTATTTATTGAACTGATAACAAGATCAAATAAGGGGGAAAGACAAAGAGCTCAGCAGTAACAACAACTCAAACACAGAAGTTGTTTGTTCCTCATTTAGCACTGAACTTTGACTAACAGATGAGGTCAGGCAGGAAACTCCATGAAATACGATGTTTGCAGATGACATTGTGATCTGTGATGAAAACATGGAACAGGTGGAAGAGAACTTGGAGAGGTGGAGGTATGCACTTGAAAGAAGAGGAATGAAAGTCAGCCGTAGTAAGACAGAGTACATGTGTGTGGATGAGAGGGAGGCTGGTGGAACAGTGAGGCTACAAGGAGCAGAGGTCACAAAGGTGCAGGACTTCAAGTACTTGGGGTCCACTGTCCAGGAAAATGGGAAATGTGGTAAAGAGGTGAAGAAGAGAGTCCAGGCAGGATGGAGTAGATGGAAAAAAGTTTCAGGAATGATTTGAATGGTTTTCAGCAACAGTCAAAGGAAAAGTTTGCAAGACAGTGGTGAGACCAGCTAAATTGTATGGTTCGGAGACAGAGACATGGACAAAAAGACAGGAGACAGAACTGGAAGTGGCAGAAATGAAGATGTTGAGGTTCTCCTTAGGAGTGACAAGGATGGATAAGATTAGGAATGAGATAATCAGAGGTACAGCACATGTTGAACAACTGGGAGATAAAGTTAGAGAGGACAGACTGAGATGGTTTGGACATGTCCAGAGGAGGGACAGTGGGTATATTGGTAGAAGGATGTTGTAAGTGCATATGCCAGGAAAAAGACAAAGAGGAGATGTTTGGATGCAGTTAGAGAGGACATGGAGGTAGTTGGGCTGAGGACAGAGGATGCAGAGGACAGAGATGGAGGAGGAGGGGGACTCGCTGTGGGGACCCCTGAAGAGGGAAAAGCCAAAAGATGATGAAGATATTTAGCACAGAGATAAAATGCAGATTTAAGTTTGGAACATCTGCACCAACAAAAACCTGAACAGGTTTATGTACTTTTGATTTACTTGTGCCATCCATTGTTGAGCATGGAGAGGGATAATGAAATGGTGTACACACAGACACACACATTTACACCTGCATTATACTGTAGTCTGGCTTCATGGAGAGAAAAAGGGCAAAGGCTCATTTTAGTTTCCATGGAGACAATTATAGTGCAGGCACCAGAAAAACAAGCTTGTCTTTTTCTAGACCATTACAGAAAGGATTAAACCCTGAAGGTTAAAATAAAATAAAAATAAACTTCTTCTGAAAGTCAAAACATAACTTTTAATGATTTTTAAAGGCCATTATATTTTTTAAAGCAACATTGTTGTATAAATTCTGAAATCTGCTAACATTTTTTATTTTCATTTTTACTATAAAAGGAGACAAAAATCAGAAACTCTGAGTGGCAGAGCATTGATTACAAACCTAATTACATCTAAAAAAATAAAAAAAGTTGAATTCTAAACTTCTTTAAAGCAAAACATTTACTTGAAATCAAAGAAAATTGTTGATTTTATTTCATTACAATGCTGTGTGTTGATTGACAAGTTAATTATAAAAAAACTGATTAATGTAAATCAGGTACGCAAACTTCAAAACCTGACAAATTAGAAAAACACAATTATGTTAAATCCAAATGTACTGATTGTATTCATGCATGGGTAATTTGTCAAAAATAAATTGCAACATTACTGTTAAATAAAGCCAAACATATGAGAGAGAAAGTGAGATTTATTTGTAATACACACCACAAGTGGTACATGAGGTGGAACAAAACTATGTAAGGGGAGTGATGGCACAGTGGTTAGAGACAGTGGGCCTGTGATCGGAAGATCACCGCTTCAATCCCCGGCACCGACAGCGACAACATCAAAAAATGTGGATGGAAAAAGGTGAAACACCCACACCTGTCTCCACCCTCATTCACCCCACTCTGGGCCCCTGAGCAAGGCCCCTAACCCCCACCATCTGCTCCCTAAAACAGGTCTCTCTTGAAAATTAGTTATCATGGCTAAATGAGACTACCTGTGTAAATAAAGGGTAAATGAAAAAAAAATGTACAAAGGGTCCCAATTGCATCCAACAAAAACACAAATTGTAAAGAAAAACATTACAGTAGTAAGATCTGAGTCATGAACTAAGAATATACTACATACACTGAATGTATTTTCTCTTATAATTGTTAGTATTGTGATGACCCTGCAGTAACAGTCAAGTTAACAATGTTGTTCTCTTGTTTCAAATGTTCTCTTTACTAACTTTTATTGAAAATGCATTGTTCTGTATGTGGTTGGAGGAGAAGTTGGTGCGGGTACTCGCTGTGTGTCTGTGCGCACGTGCGAGAGTGGGAGCAGTTTGCTGTTGTACTGGCGTGGTTGCGACCGACAGTAACCATTTAAGCTTATCACAAATAGTTTTTACTTCTCTAAACCATATTAATTTTGTAATAGTGCTTTAAATTCAATACCTTGTCCTCTTTTCTGAGACCTGTATTTAACTATCAAAAAAAAATAAAAAAAATAAAATATATTTTAATATTTAAACACCTTAGCTGTTAGCAATATCCATTGTTTTAACAGAACAACTTTTCTCTAAACACAAAGAAAACCTCATCTTTAAACTGAAAAGGTGCAATGCTCCTTTAATGCTGTCTCTCTTTACTAAGTTTCACACATATGCAGCCATTACTTACTTTGTCATAACAATATTTCTGTTTTTTCATGAACCCATAACAAAATGTCCATTTTATAAATAAAGAGAACAGAAAATGTCCTTTGTGTGAGAACAGTCTCACAAAGTGCAAAGTATAAGTTCAAAGTGAATTCAGCAGGCCTTCAGTTGTTGCTAAGCAACACCACATACACAAAATCTGCTAGCATTAGCTCCAATTAGCCTTCATGAACAAGTCCCGTTTTTGTACACAATACAATTATAAAACGAACTTTGTGACTCATTAGTTGAGATTCGATTTAATAACCTTTCAACTCTCCCAAGAAACTAATATATATGCATAAAACACATTTTTTACTGACCTGTGGTATGAGAAAGACGAGACACACACGTTGAGCCTTTTTTCACATTCAACCAGAAGATTTATTCTTCTTCTTGTGTGCTCAATCTTTCTATGCCACCAACGCAACAGCGCCTCTAGCGGTTTTGTGTGAAATTGCATAGAACTAACTAAAATGACACTAAAGAACTTAATACAATGAGAAATTAAAGATACAAAAATAAAAATTATGTTGGGGTGTCTATTTTCCTATTTTCTTAATTATTGCTTTAATTTGCTATTGCCTTGTTTTTCACCTCTCAACACTCTCCCTCACTTAAAAAAATGTCTCCTGACATTAACAATTTCTTGTGTGAGTCTCACTGTATGGGAGTGTACTGCTGATACAGATGTGGATATGGAACATAGGGAAATGGTAGTAGACCAGGTGTCATTGTGAAGGGTTGGTTGAATAGCAACGGGCTAACTCCTGCACTCCAACAGCTGTATGATGGCTGACCAAGTGTCTCATATGTTAGTCTTTCTGTTGGTCTCCCTCTTCTCTCTGATCTCCGTACATTGTTTTCCCCTCTGGTTTCATCCATCTCCAACTGATCCTGATCTCTTTCACACATTTCAGATCTTTCGTCAGTTTCAGCAGTATTTCTTTCACTGACAGTGGCTTCCCTTGTAGAAGGACAGAACTCTTCAGCTGTTGCACGCAGATTATTTTGGTTTTCTTGGTTCTGTCTTGTCACCACCTGTTCTTGTTCATTTTGGGTTTGGTTAGGCCGTAGTTGTTGTGGGTTTACAAATCCATAACACGGGATTCTGCTCCGGAGGTTATGGTGGTAAGTAAACTCTTCTTCTTCGGAGTCATGCATTTCAGGTTCATTCTCACGTCTTTCAGTTTGTCGCTTTCTTTTCTGTTTTGTTTGTTCTCTCACAGGAAGTTCGTCCTCCAGAGGTAGATCGTTGACAGGCAGCAGCAGATTTCTGTGAAGCACACGCATGGTTTTGTTACCCTTCTCTGGCTGTACTTTGTAAACGGGTCCATCTCCCACTCTTTCAATCACACGGTACACCACCTGCTCCCAGTATGAGCGGAGTTTACCTGGACCTCCCCTTTCTGAGAGGTTTTTAACCAGGACTCTATCACCTGCCTGAAGAGCGACACCTCTGACACGTCTGTCATATTGCTTTTTGCCTTTAGCTGAAGACTTTTGACTGTTGTTGGCAGCTATTTGGTACGCCACACGCATCCTTTCAGCCCACTTTTTAACAAAGGTTTGATGGTTGTAGTTTTCAGTTTCTCTCCTGGTGCCAAAGAGCAAATCGACTGGTAGACGTGGAGCCCTGCCATACAATAGGAAGAAAGGTGAGTATCCTGTTGCTTCGTGCCTCGTGCAATTATATGCATGCACTATTTGTGGCAGATGATCTTTCCAGTCACTCTTTTTCTCCTCTTGTAGGGTACGCAACATCTGGAGAAGCGTGCGGTTCAGTCGCTCCACTGGATTGCACTGCGGATGGTAGGGAGTGGTGCGTGAGTGAGAAATCCCTGAGAGTTGTTGTAATCTTTGGAATAAGCCATTCTCAAACTCACGTCCCTGATCATGATGTAGTTTCTCTGGGTACCCAAAGCGAGGAATAAAATCTTGGAATATCTTTTCAGCTGCCATCTTTCCGGATTTGTTTCTCGTTGGGTACGCTTGTGCGAAGCGGGTGAAATGGTCAGCGACAACCAGGATATATTCGTATCCCCCTTTGCTTGGCTCCAAATGCAAATAATCAATAGAGACCAACTCAAATGGCGCACTAGTTGTGATGGATCCCATTGGAGCTCTCTGTGGGACATTGGGATGTTTTTGTTTAATACATTGACATTTCTTTGTCACATAATCCTCAATGTCTTGTTGCATGTTCGGCCAGTAAAAGCGTTCTCGAGCCAGATGTATCACCTTGTCAGGACCGACATGGCCCATGTCGTCATGCAAGCTCTTCAACACTAGTGGTTTGAGTTTTTCTGGGAGAACTAGCTGTTTGTTTAGTTCTGTTTTCCGGAAAAGTAGTCCGTTTTCCATGACTAGCTTGTTCCACTCATACAACAGTCTCCTTGTTTCGGTACACATAGTTCTTTTATCTTTTTCATTTGGACTCCAGTTTCTTTGTTTCAATGACCCAATCTCTTTAATAGCTGTATCTTCTTGTTGTGCTGCTCTGATGTTTTCAGGCATAATGGTCATGGCACCATCAGGTAAGTTAGCCTCATCATTTTCATCAGCAAGTTGTAATGCAGCAATCCAGGGAACATCATTGCTTTGTGTTGCTTTGTTGCCTTGCCACACTGCAGACACTACTTCAGGTGACACTGTCTCTGTGTGATCTTTCATATATTGTTCAAGGCCTATTGGGTATCTGGACAACATATCTGCATCAGCGTTCCTCTTTCCCGGTCTATACTTGATATCAAAGTGGAAGTCAGCCAATTCCCCAACCCACCTATGACCTACAGCATTTAACCTGGCAGAACTCAAAACATAAGTCAGGGGATTGTTATCTGTATAGACCGTGAAAGTTGGTGCGTAATACAGATAGTCTCGAAACTTATCACAAATTGCCCACTTGAGTGCGAGGAACTCAAGTTTACTAGAATGCAAGTGATAGTTTCGTTCAGCGGGTGTTAAGGTCCTAGATCCGTAGCCAATAACACGTAGCTTGTTGTTTTGGGACTGATACAAAACCGCTCCAAGCCCTTCATTTGATGCATCTGTATGCAAAACAAACGGACGATCAAAGTCGGGATAGGCTAAGATGGGTGGATTGATCAGCATCTCCACAAGTTTGGATAGCACAGTCTGATGTTCAGTCGTCCATGTCACAGGTGTGCGAGAGGGAAGCTGACCTGTGTTTTCTTTAATTTTACAACCTCGACCCTTAGAAGTCTGGGGCTTGTTGGTCATACTTGTGTCGGCTGAGCTTTGAAGGAGTTCAAACAGAGGTCTTGCCAGTCGTGAGAAATCTTGGATGAAGGATCGGTAATAACTAAGGAAACCTAGCAATGTCCGAACTTCTCCAACTGTGTGAGGTTTCTTCTCCTTCAGAGCTATTACAGCTTCCAAATCTTTTGGGTCAATCTGGATGCCTTCTCCTGAAATCATTCGTCCCAGATAACGAATTTGTCTCTTGAAAAACTCGCATTTGGCTGGTCGAAGTTTAATGCCATGTTGTCTCATTCTGCAGAAAACTTGCCTCAGATGATCCACATGTTCCTCAAATGTTTGTGAGTAACAGAGGATATCATCTAAATAAGGTACGCAGCACTCATCCCTGATGCCTTCTAATACACCTTCCATACATCTCTGGAATGCAGCTGGCGCATTGGTCAGTCCGAATGGAATCCTTACCCATTCGTAGAGACCCCAAGGTGTGCTAAATGCTGTCAGATGCCTTGACTCCTCGCTCAAAAACCCTTGGTGATATGCACTTCCTTGATCCAAAATGGAGAACCATGAATTTCCTCCAAGACTGTCCAATAGATCCTGAATGCGTGGTAGTGGATGTCGGTCTGGAGTGGTTTTACGGTTGAGTTCACGGAAGTCAACACAAAGACGCAGACTGTGGTCTTTCTTTCGCACGCAGACGACAGGTGAGGAGTAGGCTGAAATTGATTTTTTTATCCACCCTCTATCCAAAAGGTTGGAAATATAATCCTTGACCTCTTTATACAATGGCCGAGGGATGGAATTACAGGTGACCCCCGACCTACGACCCCATCGACCTGCGAACCACGGGACCTACGAACATATCATATTTAATAAAAATATGAAATTACTGTATTAAAAAAAAAATATATAATTTTATTTTTTTTTGTGTTTAAATGTTCTTAATTTCATGTGTACATCACTTTGTTGCAGCTATGGTTGTTTTAAAGGCTTTATAAATAATAATTATGATAAAAAAGATCATTTCTGATCATTTTTGAGCAATCTTGGGCAACAGGAAGTAGGTCTTCAGTTTACACGGTCACAAATTAATGTAGAACACCGGACGGCGTTTTAGGTTCAGTCACTGGGGTCTCCGGTCACAAATTCATGTAGAACACCGGACGCCATTTTAGGCTAGCTGCCGGGAGCCGGCCCGAAGACTGGTGACCAGGATGGCTTCATATGGATTAATTACGAGCTGGAAACGTCTCTGTGAACTTTGTGGATGTCCCAGGCAGCTGCAGATTTATCGCCGATGGTGCCAGGCCGCCGCGAGAACACCTCCGGCCTGGCTAGCTCCAGAAGCTAACAAGGGAGCTAACACGGGACGCAGCAGCGGCTTTGACCACCTCCAAGTAAGAAATTATATTTTTATTTAATTTATATTTTTATTACTGTACTGTATTAATTAATTACACTGTGTTAGGTGTGTTAGGATAGGCGAAGTACGTACTGTACAGTACTTGGTACCACAAAAAAAAAAATACAGGACATCCCCGAGTGACGAGGGTACGGAAGGTCTGACCTGCGAACAGATCGACCTGCGAACCGTTCTTAGGTCCCAAACTCGTTCGTAAATCGGGGGTTACCTTATAATTTTTCTGGACAGGGGTGGTATCTGTTGTGGTAATCTGGAGCTGTAAACCAGGAATGCATCCAATGTCTCCTTCTTCAGATGCAAATACATCCGACTCTTCATACAACATTTGGCGTACCATATCCTGTTCATGCTCAGAGAGATGACCCAAATTGACATTTGGATGCCATTTCTCTTGTGACTCAACAGGTGTATGGTTTCTCTTTTTGGAATAGTCTCCATCATTTAGTGAGTTCACCTGGGTGGTGCACAAGAGTGGGTCATCCTGTCCACTGACTCGTTTGCGAGATGATTGAGAGATATTTACAGGTTTGGTTCCATCAATTTCCTCGATGAATCCTAAAGCTGTTCTTGGATGTAAGAAAATGTCGTGATTGGTTGAATTCTGGACTGGAATTCTCACCATTTTTGAAACTCCAACAGGTACGTCAACCAGAGCAGGGAATAACTCCAACCCGTCCGATATGATGCTCTGTATGTCTGGTTCAAACAACATTACTCCTCCTCCTGGAAAAGTTCTGATGCGACATTTCACTTCACAGATTTGGCCACTTTGAACATTAAGACCCTTCTTTCCAACTCTCACTGTAGAACTCTTTGATTCTTTTTGAGATGGCATAGTGCAAACCACAGAGACTAGAGTTTCAACACTACTCTTTTGAATTCTCAAAGCCTCTGACAGTAAGTTCACTAAGTTGATGTTGTTTGTCTGGTCAGTGTTTCCCATTATGATTTCTTGTATCACATTAAAGCCTAGCAAAGGGCTGCTCACACTCTCTTGACTTACAAGCAACGGAACATAGAGGGCAACTGAACCATATTTGATGCTTTTGATCTCGAGCAGGACTTCTATCCACCCATCAAATGGCACCTCTGTTCCATTAGCTGCTGTGACTTTGAGAGGGTGTTCTGGTAGTAGACTCTCAAGTGGTTGGATCGTTACATTTGGTAGAGCTTTCTGCACCCATGACTTCTCCACTATGCTCACTTGTGCCCCACTGTCCAGTAGCATCTGCAATTTGACACCATTTAGTTGGCATGTCACCGTGCATCTACCACCAATCAGCTGTGCAACATGTTTCTTCTCAGTAAAGTTGTTTTGTTTGATGGGCCTGGTGGAAGATGGTGTGCCCACTTGAAGATGCGGCGTTGCAGTGGTGTGGGACTCTGCATTCTCTCTGATCACTGGTGGTCCCACCCCAGCGACCTCACCTCGTTTCCCGACTGGTTGTTCTTCATCAGACAGCCAACCGCTCTGTGTCCCTCTTTCCCGCACTTGAAACAGTGACTGCAGTTCTCGTTTCTTTGGGAGACACATTGCTGACATCTTCGTTTAGCTTCTGACTTTACTGACTGTTTTTGGTGGGGAGAAGGTGTGAGAATGTTTTCAGTCCCTGGACTAAGCATAGGTGTTAAAGCTTTCTCCAAACTCTTGGTCAGTGATGAAACCTGTGCTGTTAGCTCCTGTATGGCAGTACGGTTAGCTTGGACTTCTGCCTGCATCTGAACTACATTCTGACTTTTCTTATCCATCTGCACTGTACTGACATTGACTGTTTTGGGTTTAACAGTCTGACCCAATCTATTTTGTCTCTCTGTGTCTTCACCTACTGACTTTGTTATCACTTCTAGGATAAAATCATCAGTAACGTTCTCATCTGAAATGTGGGGTTTAAGATCTTGTCGGATGTATGAATATTTTTCATGTATCCCCTGGTAAAGTGAATGCAGGAACACTCCCTGAACTAATTTTTTTTCATATTGTAAACCTGTACTTACTTTAGAAGCAAAAAGTACACGCTGTTTTAACCCCATCATTCTATACATAAACTGTTGTGGACCTTCTTTATCATGTTGTCTTGCATTGCTCAGTTCTTGGAATAATTCATTACTGCTCTTATCTTTAAGATGTGCTCTGAGAAAACGCTTCAGTTCAGTTACAGTTAGACTGTGGTGGACCACTAGGGGGCTCTACTCACACCCAGTGGACCGAATGTGTTAAGGATGCTTTTATTGTGAAAGGTCCAGAGGACCGGATGTTATGTTGGTATATAAGGCGGTGTTGGGTGGTTTTCCCGCCAGTTGAAAGTAGGAGTGAATAAAGTGAAGACCTGCATCCCGTCTCCTGTGTCGTCTCTTCACCACCTCCTACAATTGGTGACCCTCGTGAGCTGAATATGTCGACGCATGAAGCTACAGCCAGCTCCCTTCAGCTGTCCCCTGTGGTGGAACCCCCACAGGCGGCCTCGCTCGCTTTTGCGGTGTCCGCCAGGATGCCGGACTTCTGGCTGAACGCCGCTCCGGCGTGGTTTGCTCACGTCGAATCGCAGTTCGTCCTTCGCGGGATTTCTTCAGACGACACCAAATACCACCATGTGGTCGCGGCGCTGGACCCACGGTCAGCCCAGCGGGTAATGAGCCTGCTCGAGGACCCTCCTGCACAAGGGAAATACGCCGCACTCAAGGAGCTCCTTCTGCAGCGTTATACGCTTTCAGACGCGGAGCGCGCGGAGAAACTGTTTTCCTTCCCCGGTTTGGGCGATGGCACAGCTCTGGAGCTAGTGGAAGGCATGTTAGCCTTGCGGGGCTCAGGCGACTGCGAGTTCCTTTTCCGCCACCTTCTCCTCCGCAAGTTTCCAGCACCAGTGCGTAATGTCCTGGCAAACTCCCCGCTTCTGCAGCAGAAGAATTACCGCGCGCTGGCCGGAGAAGCTGACCGCATTCTTCTAACGACAAGGACCTTCGAAGTCCAGATGGCGGCCCACGGATCTCCAGCAGCGCCCGAGTTTCAAGCAACGCCCTCAGCGCCGGACGAGCCATCGGTGGTAGCAGGGGTCGCTACCCGCAGGCGGACAGGAGCCACCTTTTGTTTCTTCCACCAACGTTTTGGCGCCAAAGCACGAAGGTGCGTCCCGCCGTGCAGCTACAAGCCTCAGGGAAACGACAACGCCAACGCACGCTAGCAGCCGCGGCCGTTGGCGACAAGGAAAGGCTGCTTTTCATCGAAGACTCGAGGTCGGGGAGGCGGTTCCTGGTGGACTCTGGTTCGCAGAAGAGCCTTGTTCCCCCGTCTGGCTCCGACACGTTGGCTGAAGGCTGCGGGCCGCAGCTAACCGCGGCTAACGGCTCACCCATCAGGACGTTTGGTGAAAGGTTGGTGACTGTTCGTTTCCATGAACGAGACTTCCAGTGGAACTTTGTGGTAGCTGCTAGCTCAGTCCCTATTTTAGGGGCTGATTTTCTTTGTGCTCACGGGCTCCTGGTTGATATGGCTAACAGGCGTTTAATAGACGCTGTGTCGTTCTCGTCACTGCCTTGTGAGACGCGAGGAGCTGGGCCTTTAATGCATGCTAACTTTTTAGCTTCGGGTAATGTGTTTCAGCGTTTATTGTCTGAGTTTCCCTCGCTGACTGTTCCTAACTTTGCCAACACAAACACAAAGCATGGGGTTGAACATTATATTCCCACAACAGGCCCCCCGGTGTTCGCACGTGCACGCCGCCTCGATGCTACTAAGCTAGCAATAGCACAGGAAGAGTTTGCTAACATGGAGCATTTAGGCATCGTGCAGCGCTCAAACAGCCCGTGGGCCTCCCCCCTGCACATGGTGCCCAAAGCAGACGGCAAATGGCGACCATGTGGGGATTTCCGCCGCCTTAATAACATCACGGAGAACGATCGTTACCCCATCCCCCACATCCAGGATTTTTCAGTGCACCTGGCTGGGACCTCCATTTTTTCTAAAGTAGATTTAGTACGCGGGTACCACCAGGTTCCTGTGCATGTGGAGGATGTCCCTAAGACCGCTGTGATCACGCCTTTCGGCCTGTTTGAGTTTTTGCGCATGCCTTTTGGTCTTAAAGGAGCAGCACAA
The DNA here is from genome assembly GCA_038048925.1 of Garcialebias charrua. Lineage (NCBI taxonomy): Eukaryota > Metazoa > Chordata > Actinopteri > Cyprinodontiformes > Rivulidae > Garcialebias > Garcialebias charrua. The sequence goes on along the minus strand of JBBPBX010000045.1, from coordinate 53,610 downwards.
ACATTTCAGCGGTTGATGGATTCAGTCCTAAGGGGTCTGTCATTCGTATTTGTGTATCTGGACGACATCCTGGTGGCTAGCAGCTCAGCTGACCAGCACATGTCCCACCTCCGTGAGGTTTTTCAGCGCCTAGCAGCACATGGCCTGATTGTAAATACAGCAAAATGCCAGTTTGGGCTGCCAGTCATTGATTTTTTGGGCCACCGCATTTCTGCCAGTGGTGCTGTCCCGTTACCAAACAAAGTGCAGGCGGTGTCAGATTTTCCACAACCCCAGTCTGTTAAAGCGCTACAAGAATTTTTGGGAATGGTTAATTTCTATAACCGGTTCCTCCCCAGGGCAGCACAACTGCTGCGCCCGCTCTATGGAGCGCTGAAAAAGAAAAAGCCCAACGACAGTGTTGACTGGACACCAGAACGCCTACAGGCATTTGGTGATGCTAAAGCTGCACTGGCCACTGCTGCCCTTCTGGCCCACCCATCCCCGGCGGCACAAATAGCTTTGACAACAGACGCATCTGATGTTGCGGTGGGGGCTGTGTTAGAACAGCAGGTGTCAGGAGTTTGGCAGCCGCTTGCATTTTACAGCCGTACGCTGCGGGACAATGAGCTTAAATACAGTGTTTTTGACAGGGAGTTGCTGGCGCTTTACCTAGCTACACGCCATTTCAGGTTTTTCCTGGAAGGCCGCCAGTTCACTGCATACGTTGACCACAAACCCTTGG
>JBBPBX010000045.1:31491-52274 GCA_038048925.1 Garcialebias charrua | reverse complement strand
ACACACACACACAACCACACACACAAACACACACACACAAACACACACACATTTCCCTAAGACCTTTGGTGAAGAGCAGGGGATGTGTGAGGTGAGACCAAGCCCTTTAAGGGTCACATTGGGTTTCTGGCTTTGCTCTGGTAACACACACACACACGCACACACACAGGCGCGGTCATGCGTCTGAGCTTGATACGTCACTTATCTGAATATGAACGTGCACATGCGTGTCACTGTCACATGCATCTCTGATCGTGTTATTCAGATGGGACGTGAAGCAGCGTGCTGTTTTGTCAGCTCTGATTGACAGTATGGAGGTGCTACCTGGTGTCGAGCTGCAGGAAACACACACACACACACGTTGTGCATGTATAAAACTTTGGAGTCAACACTATTCATGAGGGACAACTTAACTGTAGGAAACACAAATGGCTACATCTTAGTCAAAGTTGCATCTATGAGCTAAAGGTAAAGAAATGCTTGTAAAAAAAAGAATTATTTGTATTCATGTTTCTTGAAATTGCGAAGTCAGAACGCTGAAGAAAAATATAAAAAGTATAAAAATAAATTAGTAGGGATTATAAGGAAACATAAGAAAGAATATTATAGTAAATTATTAGATAAAAGTAATGGTGATATGAAAGCAACATGGCGAGTAATGAATAGTGTCCTGAAGAATCATAAAACAAAATCTGGTATTTCAAAATATTTTGTAAAAGACAACGATGAAATTCATGATGAAAATGAAATTGTAAATGGATTTTGTGAATGTTGGATCAAGCCTTGCAGCTAAGATACCAAAAGTAGATAAAAATGTGATCCACTCAATTACAGGTTGTGCAAATAGTATTTTTCTAAATGGAACTAACAAAGAGGAAATAATGAATGTAGTAAAACATCTTACAGACAAGAGATCGAAAGACTGGGTGGACATGGATATGATGTTTGTAAAGGACATAATGAGCCATGTTATTGAGCCGTTTACATACATATGTAATTTATCATTTTCAACAGGAATATTTCCAGATAATATGAAAGTAGCTAAGGTAGTTCCTCTTTTTAAAAATGGTGATAAATGTGTGTTCAACAATTATAGACCTATATCCTTGTTACCACAGTTTTCAAAAATTCTTGAAAAACTATTTGTAAACAGACTAGATCAATTTATAGATAAACAAAATATTCTAAGCAACAGTCAGTATGGGTTTAGAGCAAAAAACTCTACATCAATGGCTCTCATGGAATTAATGGAACAAATAACTACTGCTGTCGATCAAAAACAATATTGTATCAGTATTTTTGTTGATTTAAAAAAAGCATTCGATACTATTGATCACACCATTCTCCTTGAAAAACTGAACAAATATGGTATTAGAGGACCAGCATTACAGTGGGTATCTAGCTACTTGAAAGATAGGAAACAATTTGTACAAATAAATGATGTAAGATCTGACCTCTGTAATATCACATGTGGAGTTCCCCAAGGCTCTGTACTTGGACCAAAGCTTTTTATTTTATATGTGAATGACTTGGTAAATGTGTCAGGACTCCTTAAATGTGTACTTTTTGCTGATGATACCACTTTTTTCTGTTTAGGTGAAGATATAGAACAAATGTTGGAATTGATAAAGACAGAATTTGTCAAGATACAAACTTGGTTTAAAATAAATAAATTATCATTAAATCTAGAAAAAACTAATTACATGATATTCGGTAATAAAAAGAAAACTGTTGATGTTCCACTCAAAATTGAGGATGTTGAGATTTGTAGAGTGAGTGAGGTGAAGTTTTTGGGTGTTATCATTGATGACAAACTGACATGGAAACAACACATAAATTCTGTAAGAATAAAAATAGCTAAATCGATTGCAGTACTGTACAAAGTCAGAGACCTATTGAATGATAAAGCTCTGTATTTGTTGTATAACACAATCATTGTTCCACACTTAATCTATTGTATTGATGTTTGGGGGAAAGCGTGTAAAACAATCACAAAGCCTATTTTTGTATTACAGAAAAGAGCTGTAAGAATTATCACTAGAAAGCATTACCGTCATCCATCAAGTACATTATTTTATCAACTAAAATTATTGAAGTTCCATGATTTGGTAGACTATAATATTTTATCAGTTATGTATAGAGCTCAAAATAATGCATTACCTTTAAATATCCAAATGCACTTTGTTAAAAGACAAAGTTGTTATAATCTTAAGGGAACAGAGTTGTTTGTAAAACCACAATTCAGAACCAGTTTGAAGGGACGTTCTACCTCAATCCAGGGAATTAGATTATGGAATGGCTTGGAGAATGTAGTTAAAAATGCCAAGTCAATGTTTACATTTAAAAAAATGATCAAAACAAATGTGTTAAAAAATATATGAAATAGCGTAATGTGTATTGTATTAGTTAGAAAATTAGAAAGAGTTAGTCATTTTGTACTGTTGGTTGAAGATTATTATTGTTTAATCTGATTGTTGGAAAAAGTTGGTTGAAGATTATTATTGTTTACATGGTTGATTATTGTTGTTTAATCTGATTGTTGGAAGTAAGGGGCAGATATAATAAGATTTATTCTTCTTTCTGCTACCTTTCATTTTTTTACATTTTGTACACAATCATTTATGAGATTGTCTTGTATTGTTTCTTTTGTAATAAAATGAACAAATTTAATAAACATAAACATAAACATAAACAAAGGTAGAACAAAGCTTCAGCTCCGTTGATTTGTTGGGTTTAAATTGTAAATAGTAAGACCAGTTTTCTCTTATTGAAAATGTTCTCTTCACCTCCTTCAAACCTTTTATTGACCATTTCAGCATTTATTCAGGTTCAGATTACCTCTGAGCATTTTGCTGCCTTTGTTAGTTTTTTTATTTATTTATAGAAAACTCTGTTAATTTTAGCCTTTAATAATTTTCAGTTTCTGACTTTTTGTGCTTCTTTTTAAACATTTCAACGTTATGCTCCTTTTCAGCCTCTTTCTGCTAATTTCAGCAATTTTGTTAGTCTTTTCAGCCATCATTTTGTTTAGCTAATCTTAGCTCATTTCAGGTCTTTTCTTAAATCCAGCCTTGTAATTTATTCAGCCCATTTCAGCCAGTTCTGCTCTATTAAGCTTTTCTACACATTTCTGCTGCTTTCAGCCAATGTCAGCTGTCCAAATTCAACTCGCATTAGCAGTTTAGCAATGAAACTTTTTCAGCAGTTTTGTTGAACCTTACTTTAAAACTCTGACGTGAAGAGCAGTGGGTGATACATATGTAACACGACGTCTGAATCTTTTTAACTACGGTATTTTTTGCTGTATAAGTTGCATCTTTTGCATGAATTTGCAAGTGCTGCGACTTATACACCGAAGTGACTAATATACGCTTTCCCCATATTTATAACCCAATTTGTGGTTGAGATATGATGATTTCATTCATTCTGACATGGAAAATATTGAACAATACAATTTGCAGCCAGTAGAGGGCACTCAACTAAGCCAAGTGTCTCGTTAATAGGTAAAAGTGGTTATTAATGAGACACTTGGCTTGTCGTACCAAGCCACACTCATCTCGCTCCGGCATTCCTGGAGCAGACATCAAATCAGCTGAATTTTGTCACGCCTCCCAGGTGAAATGCAGCTGATTTGACCATTAAAGTGTATTTTTTAAGGAAAAATTAAATTGAGAGACAAACCTTTACTGTAACGTCAAGCAAACAATTGTTTGTTAGGTGGTTATCTTGGTAAATTTCAAAGAAATTCACAGAGAGTCGTCCCTCTGCATGCTCCTGCAGACGCCATTTGGCAGCCAATCGATTTTTGGCACACCGTCACACGTTTACGGGTTGTCAGCGATGACGCGCAATAGATGTGACTTATATGGCGAAACAACATATTTATGTTTTTTCCACTTTATTAGACATATTTGGACTGATGAGACTTATATACGATGGTGCAACGTATACAGCGCCAGTAAAGGTAAATTTTTCCTCAACCTGTTTCCGCAGCAGTACTTTACTCATCATTTAACTGATCAGTAAACTTCCATGTTTCCCTGCCAGACAAATAAACTCATGATTAAGTTAAAAGCCTGCAAAATGAAAGAAAAAGGAGTCGGATGACAGAACACCTTTGTCCAAACGTGTGCACCAAGCAGCAGATATTTAATCCGGGCTCACGGAGCGAAGCGCCCGACTCCGAGGGAGGCAACAAGATAGATTCTCAGCCGCGGCACATTTATCTGTATTATTTCCAGCAACAGCCAACATCTAAATTCTACTGATGACAGCCCGGGGATTTTGTTATCAGTGTGATCCTCTCAGATCAGATGTTTCCAGGTTACTTATTTTTCTTTCAGCATGATGTACGGGGAGAGGAGGACCTGTCTTTCCTTCTAAATTTGGAAGTGATGCGTGTAAGAGTCTTAGCTCTGTGCTCTGCATGCTCAGAGACTTTAAAGATCCAGAGCATTACAGGGCAGCGCTTTGAACTTGGCCAAATGAAATGTCCTCAAACACACTTGGTTTAGTTACGAGAGAGATTTCAAAAGACGCAGCCGACGAGATACGTTTCGGGGATTATTCTTGAAACTGACCCGAACAACATGTTTAATTAAACTTGCTGTAGTTCTGAGTTAAAGTACTTCTGTTAGTACTTACTCTGTCATAGGTTTTGTTACGTGTTTGGAGCATTCATAAAAGGCCCATCAATTCCGCACAAATGAAATGTTGCATTGACATTTTTATTTAGATTTTTAAAAATCCATCCATCCATCCATCTTCTTCCGCTTATCCGGGGTCGGGTCGCGGGGGTAGCAGCCTAATGGTGTGCTCACACCGAGCAGCGTTTTTACCTCCAAAGCTTCCAGCCTCCATGTAAAGTCAATGGTGGACGCACTTCCAGGCACCTCCTGGCGTCTGGCGTCAGGTCGCGTGCGTGTTGAGCGTGCTGAGTAGCGTTTTTTCGTGCACGTGAACCGGCTTCCACCTCCAAACCGAGCATTCAACATGTTGAAGATTTCGCGGTTCAAACTTTCAAACGCCGCTCAACTCCACCTGATTGGTTGGTGTGTCAACCAATCAGGGAGAGTCGGGGGGCAGAAGAGAGGGGGCAGTGGGAGAGTCCCTATGTGACGCGGAAACGAGGGTGCGCGCGCACTATGTGACGTATTGTTTGTCGGAAAAAAAAAGAAAAGACTCGCGAGCTCGTGGACTATGGAAGAGAAACTCATTGTAGCTGTGTGTTCGCGACAATTCCTTCACGACCAGTCAAGTCTGCTCGACAGAGACGGAAATAAAAGGCTCCTCGCCTGGCGGAGTGCACTCTGTATACCGGTAAGCTCCTCCCACACCCCGTCGCCACAGCAACGAAGCCGCCGCAACACTACAGTTTGGACAACACTGGGTAGCGCGTCCACTTCCGTGCGTGAGGAGCGTTTTCGGAGGTAAAAACGCTGCTCGGTGTGACCACACCATAAGTAGGGAGGCCCAGACTTCCCTCTCCCCAGCCACTTGGAGCAGCTCCTCCGGGGGAATCCCAAGGCGTTCCCAGGCCAGCCGAGAAACATAGTCCCTCCAGCGTGTCCTGGGTCTTCCTCTGGGCCTCCTCCCGGTGAGGATATTTTTAAAAATATGAAATACATTTTCAATAGGCATGTAACGAGATCTTGTTGTACGAGATCTCGCGATATTAAACTCCCGCGATATCTCTCGTTGAGAGGTAACGTTGTCTCGCGAGACGCTAATGCTAGCGCTAGCAGAGCCCCTAGCAAGTCAGCGTCACGGACAGCATGGCTTCGCCGGATGAAGTTGCTATAGAAGACGCCCCAACTACTGATGGAGGGTCCCGGCGCTGCCGACGCTGCCCCGGATGTAAAGACACACGCGTAAACACCGGTGTGACCGGTGTTGCCAGATAGAGTCCCACCCACCCAAAGCACTCTTTACCCGCAAAAGTCAGAAGGAAAATCGCGGTGAACCGCCCAATCTGGCAACACTGGTGAGTGACGGCTGCAGATTCGAGAGGGTACTTGGCAGATTCAGTGCTGATGCGGATATTTATGTTCAATTTTTGGAAAGTCCTGCGTGAATATCTATTTTTTTTAAACAAAGTTGAACGTTCTAAGGTCTAAGGAGATTCAATCAGTAAAATGAAGACATCAGTTGGGTTTGTAATACATGTTAAAACAGAATAAAAGCCTTTTTGCGGCATAAAACCGATCTTTGAAGTTTTCTTGAACTAATGTTAAAATCTCGTCTCGTTCTCGCGAGCTCTGTAATTTGTCTCGTCTCGTCTCGTGAGTTTTGTGTATCGTTACACCCCTGATTTTCAATGTACCGTATTTTCCGAAATATAGGTTGCGGCTTTTTGTCTATTTTGAATGCCCTGCAACCTATATTTAGGTGCGACCTATTTATGGCTTTTTATCACTTTTGGTCGCTAGGTGTTATTTACGTTCTAAAATAAGCTGATTTGTAATCATTTATTAACAAAAATTAAACTGAGACACACTAACATATATATTCAGCTAGCAAATACAGGTAGTCCCCGACTTACGAGCGCTCTGACCTACGAGGTTCCGGACTTACGAGCTGGCGAATTTTTGGAAAAAACGCAAAAAATACAGAGTTTTTCTGTGTTTTTTCACCACAGTTCGTTAGCTAAACATGTGGACACACGTTTCCGATCATTTTTATGCACTCGTAAGCAGTTTTTCGATGAAAAACGAGTGTTTGTAGTCGCGCTAGCAAAACCGTTCCAACTTACGAGCGAAATTCCGGACTTACGAGACACGTGGCGGCCGTTCCGAATTACGAGATTTCCGTGTTACGAGCAACTCGTTGTAACGGATCTCGCTCGTAAGTCGGGGACTACCTGTATATATATTTTTAAGGTGTTTATCCTGCTAAATTTTAAATACCGGTACATGCAGGTCTGTTCGCTGCTACTGCATGTCTGGTGCTGCGCATGCACGTTTTATTTCATCAGACGTAGCAAAACACATTTTTTAATCCAGCTCATTTCACAATTACCGGTACGTTCATTTATTAAGGAAAAGTTCACACACATATTTGCTATAATTTTTATCAAACAAATAATTGTTTTTAAGTGTGAATCTTCTTAAAAGACTCCTGTGGCAGACATTTGCAGCAGAGCTAAACACACCCCCACATTTCCGGGTTGACTCAGCGGTGACGGGTCACGTTCGCGGTGGATGACGCGTTACGTCGGCAGTGACGTAGGTGCAACCTATATTCCGGTGCAACCTATATATGGTAAAAGGAGCTTATTTATATAGTGCTTTCCAGCCCCCTATGAGGGACCCCAAAGTGCTTTACAATACCAACCATCCACCCATTCATACACACATTCATACACCGGTAGCGGCAGACTGCCATGCAAGGCGCTTTCCAGTCCTACCGGGAGCAACTTGGGGTTAAGTGTCTTGCCCAGGGACACAATGACACATGGTGTGGGGAACCAGGATTCAAACCTCCAACCTTCCGATTGGGGGACGACTGCCATTACCACTACGCCACGGCCGCCCCTATATATACAGTATATATGGATTTTTTCAATTTTTTTGGCAATAATTGGACAAAGCGACCTATATTACGGTGCGACCTATATTCCGGAAATACGGTAGTTTTAATTTTTTGTCGTCGTTTGCTCTCATTTTCAGTAAACTACTTTGCAGCTGAGCAAGAAACTTTAATTTGTAGAAATACAGTTATCCAATCAGACTCTTAAGTTGGTGTCTCTAGGCAGAAACACTTTTGAGGGAGCTTTTATATGTTAGGACTTCACTGTCGGGAAAGAAGGCGCAGCTCAGTCAGAGGCTCAGCAAGATGAGTTTGTTTAATTTTCCTGATAGTCATGAAACACTCAGAGTAGGATGACCACAAAGGAAACTAACCCTGCGGGCGGCTATGGTGGAGGGTTATGCCTTCCTTCCAAACCTTCCTTCCAAGTCTACAGAACCAACCAACCAACCAACCAAATATATATATATATATATATATATATAAGTGCGTTATATATATATATATATATATATATATATATATATATATATATACAAAACTTCGGCCATGAAAGTCTTTGAACATAATCTTTGATAGCTGATACTGTACCGGTTTAACACGGCCAGATGTGTTACTAATGTGAGGATACAACAACAACAAAACAAAAACAGGAAAAAAGTCACAGTCATTTTAGGATGAAGAACACTGCCTGTTGTGATCATCGCACCAGATGATGTTTGGACATCCAGGACACCGGTGCCGGCAAAGTGAAGAATCGGCAGTCAGTTTTGGATTTTGTAACGCACCTCCAGAGGGCAGAGTGACCTCTGACTCCTGGCACACAGAAAAGGTCCTACTGCTGATGAGTCGAGTCGTAAAGGAAATGTGCAATGCCATAAAGGCTGCTATACATAAATGGAACATGGACGAATGAAACGTTAAATAGCTTCTTCTTTTTTTTTGTAAAATAGCTTCAGGACATTCAGAGATGGAGACGACGAGGCAGCCCAGACGGAATAAAGTGCAAACTATGAAACATTAGAACAGAGAAACCTCCTGACTTAATGCATTAAAGGACACAACCAACGCTCTTTTAAAGGTTGACAAAGATAATTTCTCATCCATAAAAATTCTTGGTCGACTGCACCTTCTAACAATGCATCCTGTAGAGCATTTAAACTAAATTATTCATAAGAAATCTGCATCACCATGTCATGGACACAAACAGAGGTCAGACACTGCGTCCCCACAGGAGGGATGACAGATAGTCACAGTTCGTATGACTAAAAGCTGTGGGCACGGTTAAAGTGTGCATGAACAAAAATGAGAAACAGCACGCATCTGTGGAACCTGTCAGAAATATCCCAGAGCATGACGCAAGCAGCAGAGGCAGCGTGAGAACTCAACATGCAGCAGACGATGAATACATCTGATGTTTGTTTGAACAGCGTGCGCCCCGAGAGTTGGGAGAGTGGACTATAGCGATGCATGCACAGGTGTGCGTTGGCACATGTGGTCACGATCCTGAGTGCGCGAGGGAAAAATCCATACCATGTAGGTTGGCAAACCTACAAAGGAAACACTGGTTTGGTCCAGCACACTGCCTGATAAGAATTCTTGTGATGGGGAATTGAAGATGAGAGAAATGAACATGCGACAAACAAGAAGAACTTTTCTGAAGTGTCGCAGCAGCCATTGCCCCAAAATGCCAACAAATCAACTTTCTACTGTAAATCCCAATTGAAGACTTCATTTGTAGGAACCTAAAGTGTGCATTTATAAGCTGCAGATGTGTAAAGAGAAAAATACACAGAAGATGAATGACTCCTTTCTTCAAGGGTCGCCACAGTGAATCACCTCCCTCCATCTCACTCAGTCATCTACCTCCATGTCCTCCTAGACTGCACCCGTAGAACTCAGCATTGCCAGTATTTCTTGAAACCCACATTTCCTGAGATTCCCCAAGACTTTACCCTGAGTAAATCCTAAAATTCCTGGAGATACAAAACACTCAGAACTTGGTGATTTTTGAACATTTTAATCAATTCCCCTCACGTTTCATTGTTTGGAAAATGTGATGTCGAGAAATGTTGGGAGCCCTCCATGATCTCTTCTTTAGACTCTGTATTTTTCCTGGCAGTTGCATCTCTAATATCCTTCTACCAATATATCCACTGTCCCTCCTCTGGACATGTCCAAACCACTGTCCCTCCTCTGCAAATGTCCAAACCACTGTCCCTCCTCTGGATATGTCCAAACCATTGTCCCTCCTCTGAACATGTCCAAACCGTCTCAGTATGGCCTCTAACTGAGAGACAGCTCTGTTCATCAGTCAGTCAGGATGCTTAACTCTCTGCCTGCTCTGCCCTCCCTCCCACTTGTACTGCCTTAATCACAAAAAACTTTCACACATTACCACACAACACAAAGTTTTTAACACTGGACTCTGTGTCATCAATACGGGTCATTCACTCAACTCACGGTCATGTGCTCATTCAGTTTGCACTACTTCTCATATTTGCACTAATGTTTGTATTACATTACTGCCTATAGTCATACTACTGTTTACATTTACTGTTGACATTTATTACTACTGTTTACATTTATTACTACTGTTTACATTTATTACTACTGTTTACATCTAGACTTTTTATATCTACACTACTGCTGATATACAGTATATATTCTTTTTACTAGCCTTATTGCATAATGCCACTTTGTTTCTATACCAATATCAACTACCTCATACATATACTGTGTACATTAACCCCATATGCTGCTTTGTCACTCTTTACAAATGTCAAATGCCAGAACCTTCATTTATTTTATAGATATACTTTTTATACTTTATACTTCGGGACAGTATTACACTCTATTTCATTTTTGGTGTTGGTGAAACTTTTTATACTTTTATACTACTATGGAAAACTACTATGAAAAAACTCAGGACAGTATTACACTCTATTTCATTTTATGATTATGTTTATTAAATGTTGGTGTTTTGGTGTTGGTGAAACTTTTTATACTTTTTTACTACTATGAAAAACTACTATGCAAAAAACTCAGGACAGTACTAAACTTTTATTATTTCATTTTATGCTTGTTTATTAATTGTTTAGTGTTTAAATGGTTACTGTTGCACCGAGGGACTGAGAGAGAAATGCAATTTCAATCCTGTGTATGTCCTGTACATATTGCAGTTCTGACAATAAAGTTGACTTTGACTTTTGACTTTGAACTTTATCTCCCAGTTGTTCAACATGTGCTGTACCTCTGATTATATAATTTCTAACCTTATCCATCCTTGTCACGCCTAAGGAGAACCTCAACATCTTCATTTCTACTACTTGCACTTCCGTCTGTCTTTTTGTTAATGCCACTGTCTCCAGACCATGCAACATAGCTTTGCTGATTCCATTTTGACTGGTTTATTTGTCATATATAAAAAAAATCAACACAAGGTCAACAATGCAACAAAATGCTGAGGACGAGAAGAACCATCTCAACTCGTCAAAAACTAAACAAGAAATACCAAGGCGTGCTGAAAAAACACCAAAAAAAGTGATAAAAGTGAAAAAGAAATACATCTACAGTGGTACAGAGGTTCTTTCAGCAGCATGGTTCTGTTCCGATAGTGGCGTGGTCTTGTTAACAGTGTTAGCAGGTCCTCCAGAACTGGGTAAAGAGGTATCAGTTTCTTTTTGGTGTGTGGCTGCATCTAGGTGTATAAAAAGTTCACTATGAAAAGTTGGTTGCTATATCAAAATCCAAGATGGCCACCATAAATACATGTAAACTGGCCATTCTTGTCATTTGAGGTAACTATGGTTTTTAGCTGTGTGGTTTCCTCAAAGGATTAGGGCTGGACGATATGGCTTAAACTTTTATCACTATATATTTCTTAATTCTGGTCGATAACAATATAATTCGATATCGATATAAACAATATGAAACCTCAGAATAACTGTACAAATAAATTAATGTTCACCTTTTATTTGCGTTTAGCCTTCAAAGTAATTTGAAATCACTGTCAAACATTAAACTCTCAACTTTGGCAATATAAATAGTTTTGACTTTATACAACAACATAATAACCTAACCAATGCAGCAAGGCTATCTTTTGCTACAGCTGGGGGTGTTGTTTCAGGGACACATTGGCTCAAACTTTTGTTGTGTTTCTTCTTCTGACTCGGCATATTCTGCCGAGTGGAATAAGTTCAATGTGTTCCTACGGCTAGTTAGAACGACTCTCAGTCACATGTTGTAGCACACCGAAACCTGAAGTTTATCGGATCTTAGCAGAACCAATTCCACACCATTGAATTACCGTATTTTCTGGACTTTAGGTCACACCTTTTTGCCTAATTTGCATGCCCTGCGACCTATAGAGAGGTGAGACCTATTTATGGCTTTTTCCCCATATTTTTAGACCCATTTTTGGCTCAGATATGACCGTTTTTCATTTTGGCCAAAAATGGTGCAGTACCACTTTTGACCGCTAGGGGCACAGACACCAGACCCATAGTGGCTGGCTTCAGAAAGGCAGGCATCCTCCCACCATCAGCTGGAGCTGCTGAGGACTCAGACAGCGGTGAGGAGGAGGAGATGGAGGGACAGGGACCTTTGACGATGGGAAACCTTCCTCGTTCTCTGGCTGAACTTTTTGCAAGCGACACAGAGGACGAGGAATTCGAAGGTTTGAATAAACAATTTGTTTGAATAAAAACCGTAAAATAAATATCTGTTTCTGTCATCTTTATGGGCGGGTGAGCGTGTAGTAATTTTAAAGCCGCTTTATTTATGTCGTTGTAACCGTCAAAGTTCATTTATTAACAAAAGTTAAACTGAGACACACTCTTACAATAATGTCAGCTAACAAATCTATTTTTAGGCGTTTCTGTTGTTAAATTTCAACGAAATGCAGGGTTTTCCGCCCGCTGCGCGCACACGTATCATCAGACATAGCGAAACAAATTTTTAAATACAGCTCATTTCACAATTGTGTTCATTTATTAAGGAAAAGTTCAGCTCAGACACATATTTTCTATAATTTTTACAAACAAATAATTGTTTTTAAGTGTTAATCTTCTTAAAAGCCTTGCTGTGCGCTCCTGTGGCAGACATTTGCAGCAGAGCTAAACACTCGGACCACATTTCCGGGTTGTCTCAGCGGTGATGCGTCACGTCAGCGGTGGGTGACGCATTACGTCGGCGGTGACGTAGGTGCGACTTATATAAAGGTGCAACCTGTTTATGGATTTTTTCCAATTTATTGACAATAATTGGACAAAGCGACTTATATAAAGGTGCGACCTAAAGTCCAGAAAATACTGTAGTCTTTCCTCACTTATCAGTGATGTCATCTGCTTTCTTGTCGCTTGCGAAAGCTTGTTCAGTCACATTCTGATGGTCATGGGCACTCATTTTGAAGCGAAAACTTACCGCACGTTGGAGCTTAGCCTAGCCTGCTACCGCTGACTCCTTCAAGCTGTGGTGTACGTCACCACGCACTTACATAGTTGTATTGCGGCTTTTTCTGTTTAGGTTGAAACTGAAGCAGCCGCTTCAACCCGAACATGATAAGAAATATGTCAGTGAAACGATGTAATCGTATCATAATGTATATCAAAATATCGAAAATGTGCTTAAAACTCATATCGCCGTTATCGAGTAAAATTATATTGTGATATATATCATATCAAATTATTGTCCAACCCTATGGTGGATGGTGGGGCGTCAAAGAATAATCTAAGGAGGTCATGGCAACCATTAGCCACCATGTGGGTCCACCGTTAAGCCTGGTGGTTGAAAACTTCAAACACTGACGGTTCAAAACCTTTAGCTACAAGGGACACTGGCATACCAGTTGTTTTTACCAGTCTTATTGGGACCAACACTGGAATTGGATCATATATACATGTTAATTAATTGCATTTTTTAACGAGTAAAAATAAATAAATTACAGCCCACCATTAAATATTTTCCACTTCATGTGTTTAACCTGATTTTTTTTTTCTTTTTCTTTTAGAGCCATGGGAGGGGATGCAATTAGAAAATTTGTCACAAAAACAAACAAAGAAAACAAAAAAGCCAAACAGTAGTGTGCGCTCCAACGCTTTTTCTCTGGCGTCCCTAATAAGGAAGCTACGCTGACAGGGACGAGCACAACAAGTAAATAGAGAGTCGAGGGGAAAAGAGCATCAGGGAAAGTCAAGCTGTCTTTCAAACGCCAAGCGCCGCAGCGTTTCACAGCCAGGCCTCCAGCTGCCACGGCTCCGTGAAAACAAAAAGTCTGTCACAGTCTCACGTCGACATTCAAACCACCTGACGGATAAAAAGGTCAGAAAATGATCTGTCATTGGCATAATTGCATCCGCTGAAGTTGTGTATCGGCGGCTCGGCGATCCTCAGATTGCTTTTCACACTTCATTCATCCTGTGATAGAAAGGTAATCCCGAAGACACAGAAGTTTATCGTCGAAGCTCGTAGTGGAAATTGGAAGTTGAAAAGAGGGAGAGATGGAGTTCAGGGTGAATCCAAGGTGACGACGAATAAAAACAAGTGGCCGAGAAAATATAAACAGGACAAATAAGAAAGGTGAAAATGTTGTAGATTAATGAAAAACAAAATGGCACCAGTAAAACTATTTAACTGCGCAAATGCAGTGTAAATGCTTAATGTATAAGAACTTGCTGAAAAAAAGCTGAAATTAGCTTTTAAAAAATCTGAAATTTAGCTGAAATGAAAGAACAAGCCAAAGAAGAAATCACATTGGTTTAAATAAGCAGAAATGACCACACAGAGAAAAATTTAGCTAAAAAACTGCTGAAATTGGCAAAAAAAATAGCTGAGAAGACAAAGAGAAGCTTGAACTATCAAAATGAGGTTTGACAAAAGCTGAAATCTGCAATAAACACCTGAATAAAAGTAACAAAAAAGCATAAAAAAGCTAAAATTACCAGAATTAAGTGGAGAGGGTACATTTTTGCTGAAATAGGTTTTGAATGAGTACAAAATGCAGAATTAGCTGAAAAAGCTAAATGTATCACCAAAATGGCAGAAATATTAGAAGAAAATAAAATTAGGAGAAATTAGCTGAAACAAGCATAACTTGCTGAAGTTAACAGAAAGAAGTTCATGACGTTGAAAGAGGTTAAAAATAGAAAAAATTACCAATACATTTTTCTTTCTTTCTGATAACAGATAAAATTATCTAAAAATGTTAAAAAGGTAACTGAAATGTTAGAACAAGCTGAAAATGGCACAAAAAAGCAAATAACATATTTGGCTTAATAGGCTGGAAAAAAGCCGAAATCTGGAAAAAAAAAAAGAAAAATGCTGAATAGTAGCTAAAAATAAGCAGAAAGAAACCTAACTTTTTTTTTTTCATTCAACCTTTATTTAGTCAGGTAAATCTTTTGAACCTCATGGGCTCAACTTACCAGAAGCAAGTTGAGAGAGTACAAATTTGCTGACTTAGGCTGAACATTTTTAATGAGTACCGGTACAAAAAAAAGTGGAATTACCTGAAAAAGCTAAATTTAGCATAAAAAAGCTGAACAGTCGCTGAAATAGCAGAAAACAGAAAAGGCTGAAACTTGCAAAAATAAGCTGAAATGAATATAACAAGTTGGAATTAGCAGAAAGAAGTTAGAAGAACAAAAATGTTGCAGTTAGCAGATTAAAGCTGAAAGGAGCACAAAACAGCTGAAAATCAGCTGAAAGTATTCGTTTTTTGTTTGTTTGTTTGTTGGATTGTTTGTTTTCTACAAAGAAGCTGGAGCAGATCAAAATGTGAAAGGAGCAGTAAAGGGTTTTAAACAGATCTAAAGATCTGAAGGATGTAAAATGAGCTCAATTCATTTTCTTTGAGAAAAAAATTGCAGAAAAGGCTAAATATTTCAAAAATCTAAAGCCACACCAATACCAAAAGTCAGAGCAGGATTGTCCTAAAACAGCTGAACATTTTGATTTATTTATTTAATGTTGAAATAGCACAAACATTGCAGAATAAGGATGCTGAATAATGTATGGAAGAAGTATAATAACTACAAGAAATAAAACAGGACCACGGTATTGTGAATGCTTAATAAGCAGTCACACTATTAATAATAATGGTAAATGGAGCTTATTTATATAGCGCTTTCTAGCCCCCTGTGAGGAGCCCCAAAGCGCTTTACAATACCAGCCATCCACCCATTCATTCACACATTCATACACTGGTAGTGGTAGCCTGCCTTGCAAGGCGCCATCCAGACCTACCGGGAGCAACTCGGGGTTAAGTGTCTTGCCCAGGGACACAACGACACATGGTGGGCGGACGCGGGATTCAAACCTCCAACCTTCTGATCGGGGGTCGACTGCTATTACCACTGTGCCACGGCCGCCCCCGATATAATTATGCTAATGCTAATTTAAGCCAAAGAATGCCCAAACTCTGGAAAATCAAATATGTTTATATTTACCAGAAAAGCCGGCTTATTATACCACATAGACCAAACGTCTGAAGAACAGCACATTATCAATAAATCTATGTTCTGACACCTTACTTTCCTTTTCAAACCTCTTTGTTCTGTCTTTTATAGCTTTTACTACAATTGCTTGTCAAACTGGAGCCTTTTAAAGGTTGTTATTTAAATGTAGATGATCTAATGTGTGTTTGTTTTCCTGTTTGATATGTACTGTTCTGGTGAAGCATCGGCCATCATCGTTCAGCCGTTTCTTCTTCTCGGCTTGTCAAAGGGTCCAACGCCTTCTGGACAAGCTAATAACAGCCAGTCTGAGTGGACCCACTTCCAGAGCAGATCACCGATTTAAAACCAGTCCGTCTTGACAACATCACGGCAGTTTGTGCAAATTATATTTTTAAAAACTTTACACATTTGTGTCAGTTATGCATTACACATATCTTCAAAAATGTGAAGTGCCTGCTGGAATTAACCTCCAAAGTGCCACAACTCAAAGCTGCTGCCGCTGCCGTTTCCACTTTGTTTGATAATGGAGCCATTTTAAAGGAATAGTCTGTCAAATAGCTATCAGTATCTTGCGAGCAGGGAAATCAATCAGAGCATGAACTATGAAGAAGAGACTAGGCTAATAGCTGTGTTACACATGCATTACATGAGTGCCATCAGTTCTGAACAGTGGGGGGGTGTGCATAAGAGAAGCGGAGCGCTACATCTGTAGTTGTGTAGCTAGCATGTCTGTAGTATTGCGCGCCGCTAGCCTAAAGCAAAGTCAGTGCCAATTCTTGACGGTGGTGATGGGAGTGCGTGAGATAAGTGGATAGCAACATCTGTAGCTTTTTAGCTAGCATGCCTGTAGTATTGCGCGCCGCTAGCCTAGTGTTACGTCAGTGCCAATTCTTGACGGTGGTGGTAGGAATGCGTGAGATAAGTGGAGTGCAACATCTGTAGCTTTTTAGCTAGCATGCCTGTAGTATTGCGCGACGCTAGCCTAATGTTACGTCGGTGCCAATTCTTGACGGTGGTGTTGGGAGTGCGTGAGATAAGTGGAGTGCGACATCTTTAGCTTTTTAGCTAGTATGTCTGTAGTATTGCGCGCCACTAGCCTAGCGCAACGTCAGTGCTAATTCTTGACGGTGGTGGTGGGAGTACGTGAGATAAGTGGAGTGCAACATCTGTAGCTTTTTAGCTAGCGTGCCTGTAGTATTGCGCGCCGCTAGGCTAGTGTTACGTCAGTGCCAATTCTTGACAGTGGTGGTGGAGTGCGTGAGATAAGTGGAGTGCAACATCTGTAGCTATTTAGCTAGTATGTCTGTAGTAGGCCTATTGCACGCCGTTAGCTTAGCTTTACGTCAGTGCCAATTCTTGACAGTGGGAGGGAGGGGCATTCCGGTTGGTGGGGCGCTCGGTTCTGTTGACCGGGTAGAGCGCCCTCCTTGGATAACAGTATAGGAAGCACTGGTTCTGTATTACTAGACAAATGTATCAGCTGAGGCTGTTGGAGTCGTCAGTCTGCTGTTCAATTGAGTAAACAGAGACAAATTCAACTGTGTTACGCAAAAGTGTAGAAGAGATGCTAAATGTAGCATTATTTCACGTTGGTGTGATGTTTGGAAAAAATTGTTTTATATACCAACATTTTTTTAAAATAAAGGTCTCACTTGTAAAT
Organism: Garcialebias charrua; assembly: GCA_038048925.1. Classification (NCBI taxonomy): domain Eukaryota; kingdom Metazoa; phylum Chordata; class Actinopteri; order Cyprinodontiformes; family Rivulidae; genus Garcialebias; species Garcialebias charrua. The sequence continues at coordinate 34,631 of JBBPBX010000045.1, read as the reverse complement.
GAATCCTCGCAGCTCACTGAGACTAAACTGTATAAATAAAGGCTGAATAAGAATAAATTATTCTAGAATTACAGAAACAATATTATGGGTTTGAGATGCCACATTTCAAATTCTTGCAACACAAGACCGAGGTCCTGTGATCGACGCAAGGAATTTGAAAACCCAGAGAACGTTGAGACATTTTGGAAACTCTCGTGAACACTTTCCACATGCCAGTGAGATATCGTCAGTTCATTGATTCATCCTTACATTTCTATGCTGACAACACAGTTGTTTATTGTTGAGCTAAAACAGTTTTAAGGTTTTCCAGCTTTTACAGTCTTATTTCGACATCAACCAGTCAGATTTGTTCCATCTCAAACTGGTGCTAAATACTGATAAAACCAAAGAGATGTTGTTTTCAGATTCAGTTTATTATTGCCATTGTCAATGAACAGGATTCACAGACTAGGAATTTGCTTCGGCATAACGGTGCATAAAATATAGAAACATAAAACATAAAAAAACATAAACCATAAAACATCAATACAATATTCAGTGAACAAAACCTACTAAAAAACAGCGCAATTAGAGTGGTGCAATCAAAATACAGTGATACAGTGATTCCCAATCAAAATACAGCGACCAAGGCAAGTTATGAGGTAACATGGTTATGAGTGTTCAAAAGTCTGACAGCAGAGGGGAAGAAACTGTTTTTATGGCGGGAGGTTCTGGTCCCAATTGACCGAAGCCTCCTGCCTGAGGGGAGTCGTTCGAACAGACCGTATGCAGGGTGAGAAGGGTCAGCTGTGATCCGACCTGCTCGCCTCACAGTCCTGGAGACGTACAGGTCATGGAGAGATGGGAGACTACAGCCGATTACCTTCTCAGCAGAGCGCACGATGTGCTGCAGTCTGTGTCTGTCCCTGACAGTGGCCCCGGCGTAAAACAGGAAGTCGGTACTAGCAGTCCTTCCTTCCATCTCATCTTTGGTGTTCATACTGAGTTTGTCAATTATTACAAATACTTGGGTATCTTGGTCAATTTGCATGTCTTTTAAGCCCCATGTCAAAAACTTGGTAAAGAAACTGAAAGTAAAACGGGGGTTATCTTTCAGAAATAGATCCTGTAACTGTGAATGCTGGGAAACACCTTGTAACTGCAACTTTCCTTCCCTCCATTGACTACGATGACATTATTTACACGAAAGCTCCTACAAGCACCCTGATGTTGGGTTACGGTGCATTAAGATTCATAACTGGCTGTAACTACCACACCCACCACAGCACCCTGTATTCACTGGTTAACCGGTCATCGTTTAACGCCACGCAGACTCTCACTGATACATTTACATCTTTAAATCACTTCTTGGTCTGCTGCCTTCATACATATTCTATATGTCACTTTGTGAGTGCAACTACAGCGTGCGCTCTCAGGACATTATTACCTGCAGAGTACCCTCAGTGAGGACTGAGGCCCTGTTTACACAGACACTGTGTGGGGGAAACGCAACTTTTGGGTATGTTAATTAGGTTGAAAGTTTTGCGTTGACATGGGCGAATTCTGTGGATACGACTCTCTCCCCCTCACCCCCCGTACTCATGAATTTACTGTAGTTACCATGCTGGGCCTGTAGATGGCGCTGTGATCTTTGGAACCTTCACTACTGCGCATGTGTGCAGCCTGGGGTAAACAAAGCACACGAGGCAGCCTGTTTTCCTCTCTGGCTAAAAGTCCAGCTACTACAAGTTGTTGTCAACAAGTTAACAACAAGTTAAAGCTGGAATTTGGATAAGAGTCAACAGATCTGACACCAAGTGGGGCCGCTTCATCTGCACACCAGTTGCTGACTGGACCGGAACCGAGTCAACATGTCTGACTTTAGTCCGTGAGAATCAGCTGATTTACAGCAGCGCTACAAGGTAAACCATGTTCTTAATAATCTTTCCTTGTGTTTAGTTCGATCACAGAACAACCAACTGAGGTTTTATTTTTATTTTTTTCCTGCGAGGTCGAAGCTGTTCCACGAAGCGGACCGGCGGTTCGGATCTGGGTCCAGTTTCCACCAGGATGAAAACAACAGAGTCCAGTTCATTAAAGTTCGGTTAACGTGTTTTTAAAAGTGTTCAATTTAATTCTCAGTGTTTGTGACATGAGTTTGTGGTGTTGAATAAATAAATAAATTAAAAATCAACCTGGTGTCTTCATTTTCAGCAGCATGTTAGGCATGACGTAACGAGTCCAGATAGCTTCATTTAGCTCAGATAAATTTAAATATCTCCCACGCTAACATAAATACTGTTTATTATTGTTAAACTGTTAATATATAGCACATTTAGTATGTTATAGTGCAGCGTGACACGTGAAATGTCCGACTGCCTCGTTAACAGACAACTGGATCCAGGCAGCTGGCTCTCTTCCAACACAGATGCAGGTAAGGTGTAGAATAATTAAATATGAGAATCAAAATATATTCCATCAGCTATAGTTCAGAAAGTGGTGCGTGTGTCCACTGTCCAGTCCACCGCCATTGTTAAAATGCCGGCTGTCTGCGCGTGCGTGCTGCGTGCATGTGTTCAAACAAAAGCTCCGCGGGAGATGTTTACATTATCAACGGGGGGTCAGCGAAAAACTTCCACCTTGAGAGCAGGGTCAGAAAAGTATCGGTGTCATCGAGGGGGGCCAGCAGCGTCGTGTAGGCGATAAGCAAAGTTGCAAAGAGAAAGTAGCGGTTACACTCAAAATACGCGCCGTGTAAACAGGCCCTGAATTAGGCAAAAGGGCTTTCTCCTATGTCACTCCTGTATCATGGAACACCTTGCAAAAAAGACCTGAAGCTCTTGACGTTGACCTCTCTAAGTGACTAAACAACTGGTTCACGGTAAAAACCAATGCAGACATGTTCCTGTTTTTAGTATTTTATATTGATTTATAATAATGTAGCAGTTTTTTTATTCATATAATTTCTTCCATTTACTTTTCATTTTATATGCTTTTTTAAAGATTTTACTGTTGTCATCTGTGTTTGTTTAAATAAGGTCTCTCTTGTAAATGAGTCCTCTAGGCTCAATGAGACTAACCTGTATAAATAAAGGTAGATTTGAATTGAAAAACATAACCTTAAACATTATTATTTCAAACTGAGGTCAATCAAAAAGCTT
>JBBPBX010000045.1:0-30056 GCA_038048925.1 Garcialebias charrua | reverse complement strand
ATCAGCTGAAAAAGTTTAAATTTACACAAGGAAGCTGAAAGAAGCTGAACCAGGATAAAATGTGAAAGGAGCAGTAAAAGGTTGTCATCAGATCTAAAGATATGAAGGATGGAAAACGAGCTCAGTTCATTTTCTATGATGAAAAAATGGCAGAAAAGGCTAAATATTTGAAAAAGCTAAAGTTGCACAAAACTGAAAAACATATGGAAGAACAATGGATCACAATAGAGTGATTGCTTCATAAACATTTACACAAAAATTGTTAAAATATATATAGATGTATTCACCAAGTACACAAAAACAGAGGAGATCCATTTATATTTACCAGTAGTCATCATTATGTGACTGTTTACAGAGTGGAGAACAAATTTAGTATGACATGTTATAAACTATTTTAATATTACTGAACTATATGAAAATATGCAGGACATCAGGTCACATATTTTAAGTATTTTTTTGCTGGATGGTATAAAAAGAGGCCAGGTCCAAAGGTTTCTGTTGAGATGTTAAAGTAGTAGTTCAAATCTTCTGAAGAGGGGTTCTTTGGGAAGGGGATCAACAATCAGTATCTCACCTGTTGTAGATATATGTACAGTCTCAGTTTTGATAAATGGAGTTTATTTCTGACGAGACTGAAACTAACGAGTATTCAGATAAGTAGAGTGCCAACAACATGAATCTCCACAACATTAGAGCAGTTCATGAAAATCCAATTTTTAAAGCTTACGTTTAGGTTATAATTCTTCTGGAAGTGATATACTGTACAGTTAGCTGCTGCTGCAATTTGCACATACAACTGCATTTAATGCAAACACACACACACACACACACACACACACACACACACACACACACACACACACACATATATATATATATAATGTGAAATGGGCGGAAGTATTAAAGTTTATAAAATAGCATTTAAATTAATTACTAAAAATAACTTTTGAGACTAGACGTTTTAAAATAGCACCAATCCCCTGTGGTCAATGTTTCACTTGGACTAGTCATTAGCTCATCAGTCTGGTCAAAAAAAAAAAACAATTGTTCCTCCCTGAGGTTGTTCAATGAGCTATCTACAACAACAGAAGAAAAAAAAAACTATTAAACCATTTATGTATTTTTTAGTATTCATTTTTATTAAATTGTATTAAGTTAAGTATTTTGTAGTTTCAAAAGCGAGCTAACAAGCCAACTGCTGGTTCAAGCAGGTCCTGATTGTTGTTGTCTTAAAACCATTTAACCTCCAAACTGAAGCCATTTGTGTGAATGTCATTTTATATACTTTTTTATTGGTGTCAGGTTTTGCATGAAATGCTTATTCAAAGAGATTCTGTGGCTAATTACAAGTGCAAATAGCGGCAGCTAGCTATAGCTCTCTCTCTCTAGCTAAACAACTGCAATGTTCAGAGCACTTTTGACAAAATACTTTTTGCTGATCAAAACAAGTAATTAGAAATCCATGCAAAGCACAAGGTTAAAAAACAGCTTTTGTTTGAAATGTGCAATCTTTTTAAAAAGTTGTTTACTCAGCAGTTTTGGCTATGATTAGCTGTTAGCTCAGTGAGATAAGAATAAAATGTTATTTTTCCAAACTGAAGTCACTCAAAGAGCTACTGAAAACAGATTAACAAAAAAATGTCATAATTATATTAAGTTATTCTTATAATATTTAGTTTCATGATTCAGGCTAAAAAGTTAGCGCTAGTTTAAGGAGTCTAAACTGGATTGCTTAAAACATTCAATTTAAAAATGTCAAAGCAGTTTGTGCAAATTATAATAACATTAGTATCAATTTTGTATTGAAATTTTATTTACAAAGACAAGGCTACAGCTAGCAGTTGTTAGCTGTAGCCCTTTTTTTTTGCTTGGGACACTTCTGGTAGGACATCTTTTTTGCTTAAATAAGCTTTAATTTAAATTAGTGTTGGTGTCAATAAAAAAAATGCAGGAAATGCTTTAAAATCGTTTGGATTTTAATTGATTGTTGGTCTTTGCCCCACTCGGATTAGCAGTTAGCTCATCAGTCGAGTCAAAATTAAACTATTTCCCCAAACAGTTGTTCAAATATTAAAGTATTTATAGCTCATAACCTTCTCACAGAACCGCTCTTCAGAATATCTGAACCAGAGATTTAAAAGCCCTGTTTGTTGTGTTGTGATTGATTACCATGTTCCCATCAGTCTGCAGTATTTTTCCACAGTGATTTTGTTCAGAGAATGTACAGTACAGTTAGCTATGCGCCTGAGCTTGAATCAGTGCGATTTGATCTGTGTGGTCCTAACCTCCTGGGATAAATACCCAATAAAAGACATTTTGGCATCTGGATAAGCATAAATCCAACCAATTTGAGGCCTAATTAAGTAGGACTTACATAGCACCCTGGGACAGTCTGTTATAAGGGACAGAAAAATGACCGGGGGCATTAACGTCTGCGCTGTCTCAGGAGAGCTCTAGATCCAATAAGGAAGGAAATAAGAGAAGGGTCATTGTGGCTTACTTCAGAACAGCAGCACATCATCATAATATACTGCCACACATACAGGCCGTTTGCATGCACGAACTTTACCGCAAAGGCAACGCTGCAAGGCTAAAACAAAGAAACTGTCTGATGCACAACTGAAGCCGTTTTAAGTCATTTTCCACCATGTTTGGACCCATCCCAGAGGCATTACGGAGTTCACTCTCAACCCAGAACAAATAACTGATCATTTCCCTCTAGACATGCATTCCCTTACATCAAGAAACAATTTTATTTATTCATCCCTTTTTATAAGCTGCACCAAAATGCAATGTTTCTCATGAGCACAGCTTGTTGCTTCCATTATTAACAGGCAAGGTTGCACACAAACAAACACCCTTGATAAGCACTATCTAGCTATGATAAAAGGGTTGCGGAGGGGGGTCTGAAAATGTGGCTGCATCTGTCTGGACAAAGATATACATGAGCCGCGTCATGCTGCAAAACAAATTAGTCCCTGTCAAAATCCCTTCACATCCCCTCTGCGTTTTCCCAGATTTCACAAGTAGAGCAGGGGTGGAAAAAAACAGCTTCATACGATAGAGAGACAGAGCGCCATATCGGGAGGTCATCTGTGCTTCAAAAGGGAGATATATTAAATTCATTCATCTCAGTCAGTGGGAGTGCCAGTGCTGTGGCTTCCACGCAATGAGGGATAGAGAGATCTCTCGTTCAGCCCAGCTTGGCTCACCAACCTTCTGAGGTATTGTCTAGGAAAATATCCCCGGTAACGTAGCCAATGATTAAATAGAGGCAGAAAGGTGCGACTGGATTTGTGTGGGTTGCACGGATGCAAAGAACAGCAAGTGTTTGAAAGCAATCTACGTAAAACAGGTGGGAAACAAGAGGAGGAAGGTGATGAAAAATGTTTAAAAATGAGAGAGACGCTGATGAAGAGAGGAGGAAAAGCCACCAGGAGGACAGAGAGGAGGTAAGGCAGCTGAACATTTATCATGCGTCACCACGCCACGCTCTTACAGCATAGATTGATTATCTTACAAACCATCAAATACCAGAGGAGAAAACTGGAGTTTATGAAAAGTGGAAATCATTTCTTCAGTAATGGCTGATACAGAATTTATGTTGCATTAGTTTGCAACTTTAGTGAAAATAAATGCAAGCAAATCCAACATACAACATTCTTACCCTACATACAAATAGAAATGTGTGGATGCACAATGGATTCCTGGGGGCAGTGGAATGTCGTGTATCTGTCTATTGTCGGTTGAGGATGTAGAAGACATGCACATAATTGGATTTATGATAACAGGATTTCTGCTTTTTGGAGTTGGTAGTTACCTGGCATATTGTCGGTTGAGGATGTAGAAGACATGCACATAATTGGATTTATGATAACAGGATTTCTGCTTTTTGGAGTTGGTAGTTACCTGGCATATTGACAAATGCGAAAATCATCAACAGCTGCTCTGGCTATTGTGAAGCTGCCCGGCTTGTGTGATGGAATGTACCATGAGCAGTCAAGACTCAGATGCTGTGTGAGCTGAGCTGTAAGCTAGACATGATTTCTGAGAATCGCAGGCCACTTGCAACTCCTGAAACTCATTGGCGAGAAGGAAGCAACCTTGGAGAAGCTACAAGCTCGGCTGGCAGTACAGCTGATCACAAAAAAATTGGCTGTTTGGAGTCACCATTGAGACGTCCCAGTAGAACAATAAGGCAGACAGAAATAAAGCTATAGTCAGCCTGACCCAAAATAACTCATCTGAATCTGGTTTCCCAGTGTCGACCTTGAATTGGCCAATTATCCAAAAACTCTCCTGGATGTTATGTGAACAAGAAGTTCTGCTTCCCACGCCCCACCCCCTCCTCGAGGACATCTATGGACCTTTATCAGAGCTAAGCCAGCTGACAGACACTGCACCATCTCTTTTCAGACTATGAGGACTATCTGGCAGTGTCCACAGACAACCTCATCCCCTTCGTTGGCCTTCTTCATGCATATATGTATCATAATGTAATCAATATGTTACTTTTTTTTAACCAATGTTTCAAGTATTTCTTTCAAGGCTCTCATCTTAAATGATTTTTTTAGCTTGAAAAAGACCAGGTTTTTCATCACGTGTCAAACTCGATTCCACAAAATGTCCACCGAGTCCGTAATGAGCATTGATGCAAAATGCAAAAACTCAAATCAGTACCACACTTTTTACAAAGAAAACACTGAAATTTCCTTGGCTGGTGGTGTAGCTTTATATAACATTTTGTGTGTTAAAATGAACAGATTTTTATATTTAGAAAGCTATAAAGGTGGATATCACACTAACCTGTGACTGTAAATCCAGATGCTGTCGGCAGATCAAATATACCAAACTACAGTAGTCCCTCACTATATTGCGGTTCACTTTTTAAAGCTTCACTATATCGCAGGTTCTTTAAACCCAGTTAATTTTAATATTGTGTGTACTGTACATGCTGTACACTACTGCACATGCATCTCAGTAATCTTCATCGCGAATGCCAAAGTGTTTAAGAGCAAGAGGAAGGCAACTGGCCGTGCTATTGAGAGACGTGTAAAATCATCTGGTCTCTCTGTACATAAGCAGGCATATAAAGAACATCAGAAAGCGTACGCCTATTCTCTCAGAGAAGCACGCTCCAAATATTATTCTAATACCATCAACACCTGCCCTGGAAACTCTAAACAGCTCTTCTCCACAATAACTCGTCTGCTTAATCCCATTAAACAAACTCCTGAGGACTCTGCTCAAAAATGCGACCTGTTCCTTTCGTCATTTAAAAACAAAGTTGACACTATCAGATCTCAGCTCCACAACCTCCCTGTTCTCAGTGTGCCATCTACCCATCTGCATTCTGGGTCCCTGAGCAGCTTTGATGAAGTTGTTCAAAGTGAGGTGGAGGCCTTCATCAAGAAAATGAAGCCTTCATCCTGCGCCCTGGATCCCTTCCCCTCATCTCTCATAAGAACCAATCACTGTGCAATAAGTCCATTAATCACACAAATAATAAATCAGTCTCTACAATCTGGTCATGTTCTACTGCCTCTAAAAACCGCCATCATTAGTTCTCTTCTGAAGAAATCTAATTTGGATCCCGACATTTTTTCTAATTACCGCCCAATTTCACACCTCCTTTTCTGTCTAAAGTGCTGGAAAAAGCAGTTGCTGCTCAGCTGCAGGACCACCTACAGCAACACTCTCTGTATGAGAAGTTCCAGTCTGGATTCAGAGCAGCTCACAGTACTGACACATGCATTACTTAGAGTACCAATGATGTCCTTATGGCTGCCGACGCTGGTTCTCCTTCCATCCTTGTCCTCCTTGACCTCACTGCAGCCGTCGACACTGTGGATCATAGTATCCTCCTCCACCGCCTTCATGTGTCGGTCGGTCTCTGTGACACTGTCCTGGACTGGTTCAAATATTTCCTCTCCAATAGGCTGGAGTGTGTTAGTCTTGGCAACGCCACGTCCGGTCAGTCTGTCTCTCCTGTGGTGTCCCTCAGGGGTCAGTTCTGGGGCCCCTGCTGTTTTCCCTTTACATGCTGCCTTTAGGTCAAATTATTAATCAGTTCAACATTTCTTTTCACTGCTATGCCGACGATACACAGCTTTACATCAGGACTGAAGCCAGACCCGGTTGCAGAAACAATTCAAAGGGGGGGGGCATTCTATTTTTTCAAGCGGGCATATTTTTTCAACAAACATTTTATTTGCTTCAAGTTGTGACCACTCCTATTACAGTGCTGTGAAGAAACAATCTCAATAAAATCACAAAATCTAAACAAAAAAAATAAGAAAAATAAGAACAAGACAACCCAACCTGTTTTATGTATTTATGTAGCCCAACTATACCTTTTTTAAGTAGGTAAGGGCTCTAGGTTCGTTAAACATAGTAGCTTAAAAAATAATTCTTAATACACTCTCGTGTTTAAACTTATGTTGAGTTTCATTCACTTTAAAATAATAATTAACCAGTGCTTTCTATTCCTCTCACCCAATCAGGTAGAGGCTGAATAAAAATAATAAACTTCAAATACTATTATACAGGAAATCAAACACACACACAGTATGAAACTTGAACTTTTGAACATGTATTAAACACAACAATAAATTCACAAAATGTAAATGTTTCAGTCTTTTGTGTTCATTCAATTAAAAGTCAAACATAAACATAAACATACAGTGATAAATATAAGCACTAGTGTCAGGCTGAACACTGTGACTGAAGTGAACATGCATGCTAGCTGAGCTGACGATATAACAATTCCATCACATAACACAGCTGAGTGTACGTTGCATTAGAACAGTCATCAAGTGATCTGGGCAACTTCACACTCTGCAAAAACCTGTTACAGCACTAACTCTCAGCATCACACCACAGTTATGCAAGATTAATGTTATGCAGACAGTATATCAAATAAACAAAATACTGTACATTTATTATCTGCACAGCCATAAGTTTATATTGGACTACTCATTTCACAGAAAGCACAGTGGTTCTTACCTTTAGAAGTTCTTTCTGGTCTTTTTATTTGCAAAGTCACAAACCAAGTCCTCAAAGTCCAGCACCCTCACCAGCTCAGACTCTTGGTACTTGAAGCATTACCTTGTTTTGTTAGATCTTCTACTGTAGAAGTTTCTTCAGTAAAGAGCTGCCATTGTTAGCTCAGGTTGAACCTCATTTGTAGAAGGCAACGCTTCCAAGCTAACGTTGCTGGTTAGCTCAAAATCTTCCTCCTCATTTCTAGCTTTAAAAAAAAAAAGTCAGTTGACTTCAGTGCTTACGTTTCCAACTGAAATGGATGGTGCCGCTTCCTGTCCGCTCTCATTTATTCCACTGTCAGTGTCATATGTTGTCCTCTTGTTTTGCTGGAAAAAAGTCAGAATATCCATGATACACAGACAATGCTGTTTCTGTTTGAAAACAGCTAGTTTGCGCATTAAGTCAGTGACCCGCCCCCCTCGAACTGCAGTTGGCTAGAATGTTGCCTTGGCTTCATTGATTGGTTGAATTGTATGACTGACAAACAAAGATAGGAAAAATAGAAAGATGTACACTCAGAGATTAAAAACAAACAAAAAACTTCCCGTCGTCCAGTCAGGGGGGGCACAGCTGACTCTGTGGGGGGGCAATGTCCTCCAATGCCCGCCCATGCCGCCGGGCCTGACTGGAGCATCCTCATTTTCCCCATTGTCATCTCCATCTTCACTCACTGCCCTCTCTACCTGCCTGGAGGAAATTAGGGCATGGATGAATCAGAACTTTCTTCAATTAAACTGCTCCAAGACTGAGGCCATACTGATTGGCACCCCTCACCAGGTACAAACATCAACTATAACAACAATTTCCTTTTCTGGACAAGACATCCCCCTCTCCACCTCTGTTACAAATCTTGGAGTTAAAATGGACTCTCATCTTACATTTGAAAATCACATTAAGCTTCTGTTTAAAAGAGACCACAGATAGGTTTTTTTAAATTTTTATGGTATGTCTGTGCGCTATCCAGACAATAATCATTCAATTTAATACACAAAATAATTCTTAGATAATCAATTATACCCTTTTTAATTCTGCCATTTTTAACTTTCGTTTTGAACGACTGGTTTATGATAATGAGCTCTGAAGGCCACGCCCTTCAAAGATCTGTTTACATTAACTACGCCCTCTGTAACACCCAGTATCTCTAATCTGTTGTTGTTTTAAAATTAGCTCTTTTTTTATTACTCATTTGACTTACTATTAGTGCTAGCTTAAAGGTGCTATGTGTAACTTTCTGTAGAGTGCAGAACTTAGAAAAATTTTCAACAGGCAAAGCATTCTGATCCCTCCCCCTCAGAGCCATATATAATGCTCTGAGGGGGAGGCTCTGCTGAAATTCAAATTCAAGCTCTGTTTTTATTGGCTGGTTACAAACTCTGCTTTTATTGGCTGGTTAAGGATGGGTCACTCTGTGTTTTTAGTGTTTTTATAAATGCTGATAGAGAAGCAAGGGGACTATAGTTTTTTTCAGAGATTACTTTGTCTAACACCAGTCTGTCAGTAGATAGTGACATAGTGAAGAAATATGTTAAAAATATATTGTTAGAAAAGTTACAGACTGCATTACAAAGTTACATAGTGCAGCTTTAAGATAACTTACCAAAAGCCGTCTGCGTGCGCCACAATGAGCTGCTCCTTTTAGAGGCTAAAAATAGCTCGTTCATCCTCCGCCCTTTTAGGTCCTCTTGTTGCATGCAGCGCTTTTGGGAGCGATCTCTTTTTGATTTAAAACAACCACAGCTGCAACAAAGTGCTGTACACATGAAATTAAGAACATTTAAACAAAAGATGAGATGAAATCAGGAAAAACAACCGTCACGTCTATTATACTGAAGTGGGTTGAGCCGCAGCAGGGGTTGCTAGGTGAGGGGTTGAACTAAAGGTGCGGGGGGATTGTCCTGGCGCTTGTGACGTCACAAGCGCCAGGATTTGAAAACGAAACCTATCTTATCACAGTAAAATAAATATACTTAGAGTAAATATACCACTGGGTGCATTTTTTTGGCACTAGGACTGTTTTTTTATGAAGTACATACCCAAAGTTGAGTAAAAAAAACATTAAAAAGTGAATTTTGCATCTTTGGTCCCCTTTAAAACCTGCTTTTTCCATCTTCGAAACATCTCCAGACTTCGCCCATCCCTTACTTTTTCTGATGCTGAGAAGCTAATCCATGCTTTTGTCTCCTCCAGACTTGACTACTGCAACTCCCTGTTTATTGGAATCCCTAGTAAATACCTTCAAAAGCTTCAATATATTCAAAACAGTGCAGCAAGGATTTTGTTGAGAGTTTGTAAATTTAAACATATTACGCCCATTCTCCATCACCTTCATTGGCTTCCTGTCGCCTACAGAATTCAGTACAAAACTGCTCTCATTACACATCAATGCTTACATGGAACTTCACCAGACTATCTAAAGGACATTCTTACTCATCTACCTGGTCTCTGCGGTCACAGAACAGTAATCTCCTTCACATTCCACGAACCAAATTAAGGACCATGGGAGACCGGGTTTTCAGTGTGGCTACCCCCCGCCTGTGGAACTGTCTTCCTGACTGCCTGCGGGCTCCACAGTCACTGGTTGACTTCAAGAGCGACTTGAAGACCTTTCTTTTTAAGCGAGCCTACTCTGCCTCCTCATAATTCTATCTTTGACCTTAGTTGATACTGTTATTGGTTTTACTTGTTTTATCACTTGTTTTATTTGACCTTTGATTTTGTTGCACTTTGAGATTTTCATTAATGAAAAGTGTGTTGTAAATTAAATTCATTATTATCATTATTATTATTATTATTATTATTATTATTATTATTATTATTATTATTATTATTATTATTATATGAAGTGTAGCGTTTCCCCTAGATAACCTGCCATGGTGGGGTGCTCATCTAGTACCGATAGTTTTTGAGGGGGGTTTCAGTGTGAGGGAAGACGCAGTGTGAGCACTGACTTTAGCTTTTTAGCTAGCGTGCCTGTATCTACCTCATCGCCAGCTTAGCGCTACATCAGTGCTGACGGGTGGCGGGGTCAGTTTGACGTGCAATTCATTTCGGTAGGTGGACCGCTCGGTTCTTTTGGCATTTTGGAGCAACCTGCTTGTATAATTTGTCACGGCGTGAGTGCAGCTACAGCGTGCACTCTCAGGACATTATTACATGTAGTGTTCCCTCAGTTCAGGCTGAACTAGGCAAAAGGGCCTTATCGTACTCCGCTCATGTTTCCTGGAATATCTTGCAAGAATACCTGAAGTTCTAGACCTTGTACTCCAAGTGGCTTCCAACATCTGCTAAGTTCCTGGGAAAAACCAATGCAGGCATGTTTTTAGTTTTAGTTTTCTACATCTCCTTACAACCTAGCTGTTTTTTATACCATTTTCTTTTATTTGCTCTTCTCAATTTGTATGCTTTTTACGATTGTCTGCTGTTACCTTTGTTGTCTACTGTTGTCATCACTTTTTGTTAAAATCAGGTCTCTCTTGTCTGAGTCCCCGAGACTCAATGGGATTAACCTGTATAAAAAAGGTTGAATGAATAATGGTAGGAGAAACACTGAAGTGTTTATAAGAGAGTGGGAGAAGGGTTTCTAAAGCCTTAAATATATATAAATGTTAAAATAAATATAATGCCGCAACTTCGAGGATTTTCACCAACTGTGGGGATTTCTGGAACATCAGTCCCGCAATAGGTGAGGGATCATTGTTCACCTTTGTTGGGTTCCAAGCCAACAGATTTATTTAGGGTTTTATCCATGGATTTACTCCAATTATCTTAATGTTTGATGATTTTAATAAGCCCATAATCAAACTCCCCCAAAATGCCTACAATGCATGGAAAAAGTATACCCAAATTAGACCAGGCACTATTCTCAAATCCTTCGGATTACATGCAAAAGTTGTCTGTCTATAAAAAGTATCACTCTGAATTTTTACCTTAGTGGTCAGAATTATTGGAATAGATTGGTTTATAGTTAGAACTTAGTGGGTACTGGAAAGACTGTAGATCGACTCGGCCATTCAAAGGGGAGAGCCTAAAGTCATTTTGACAACTATTTCACAATTGATTTTCCAGCAAAAGACACTTGTATGTATAGAAGATATCGTCCAGGGAAGGATGACATAATTTGCGTATGGAAAGCTGTAGCTCAGCTTCATTGTGAAGTGGCCCATTTACTGCAAACATCAACCGTTGAAAGTTAATTACATCAAACTGTTTGGTTTGTGGTTGAATGCACCGATCAGTCACCATGTTAGAGACAATGACAGGTGAAGTGAATTACATTGATTACTTCTTACGGTGACACCCGTCAAGACATTTGATATATTAAGCAGCAAGTGAGGAGTCTGTTTTTGAAGTTGATGTATTAGAAGCACAAGCGACTAAAACATTTAGACAAGGGTAAAAATGTAACATGAAGAGGACAGGATCAGAGAATGTCTCTGATGGAACAAACCACAGCGATCGGAAGATGAATAAAGGGATTCAAAGAATGGCAACTGCTGAACCAGTGGCACGGATACAAGTCCTGCTTTGATAGAACATTTCATTCACAAAGCAACCAAATGTGCTTTTTCAAAAACTATAAAATCTGGAAATATATGAAATCACACACAAATGCTGCTCTGCCCACTTTGCACCTTCTGGTTTAGAGCTCACATAATTGACGGGAGTACAAACTTAAGAAGAAAAACAATCCAAATTTGTGCAATCAGTAATCAGTTTCAACAATCAGATGATCCTACAGCCTTTGGTTACTGAGGTTAGTTATAAAAAAAATGCCCTGAGATCACGTACTAGGACATTTTAATTACGTCGCAATACTGTATGTCATGTAATTGTAATTGTCAGTGGGACTGAGGATAATACTGGAACAACATTGACCAACTTCTGTAACACGGCAGTGCCTTGGTTTGGGGTTTCGTCTGAATTAAGTTTAGAATGTCAAATAGGAAATTATACATAAAAAAACCACAGCACGGTTACACAGTTGGTAGAGCCCTTGCCTCTCAGCGAGAAGGTTGCCGGGTCAACTTCCAGCATGGGCCCTTCTGGTGGAGTTTGTATATTCTCTCCGTGCATGCATGGGTTTTCTGCAGACACTCTGGATTCCTCTGCCAAAAGCATGCATGATAGGCTAACTGGTAACTCTAAATCATCCCTAGGTGTGAGTGGTTGTCTTGTTGGTCTGTATGTGTCCCACTGATTGACTTGCAACCTGTCCAGGGTGTCAAATGCCTCACGCACAGTGACTGGACACCAGTGACCTCCACATCCCAGAAAGAAAGAAGCGGGTAAACATAATGAATGGATGGCCAAATGAACCAGACATTTAAATCTAAAATAGTTCCTGCTGACGTCATGCAACTAGGTAATAACTAACTAATTACTTTTTGAGAATCATCGACAACAACTTTGGTCATAAGCTTTAATTAGCAGTGTGTTGTTCAGCATAACATGATGGCTAATTTAACACTTTAATGACCAAAAGTGACCCATGGTAAATATCAACCAGTGTGAAAAAGACCCACATCTTTTTCCAAGTTAGGTTCACATCTATCTAATTTTCATAATCTTCCTCCCCTGGTTGCCTTAGGTGGAGAAATTCAATCATCTGGGTGTCTTTTTCACGAGTAATGGTAGGATGGAGTAGGAGATTGATGAACGGATTGGGGTCTCATCCTTAGTAATGAGGGCATTGTTTTGGTCCATCTGGTGAAGTGAAAGCTGACTCAAAAGGCAAAGCTCTCGATTAATTGGTTTGTCTAAGTTCCAACCCTCACATATCGTCATGAAGTTTGGATCATGACCAAAACAAAGAGACCCTGGATGGGTGGCCAGGCCCAGAGGGAGCTCGAAGTAGAGTTGCTGTTCCTCCACATCAAGGGGAGTTCAGCTGAGGTGGTTTGGGCATCTGATTAAGATGCCCCTTGGACACCTCCCTTTAGAGGTTTTCCAGGCAAGTCCCACTGGAAGGGGGCCCCAGGGAAGACCCAGAAGCCACTAGAGGGACTGTGTATCTTCTCTGACTTGGGAATGTCTCGGGGTCCCTCAGAACGAGCTGAAAACTTGCTGGGGAGAGGGATGTCTGGGTTTCTCTCCTGGACAGGATTATGGAGAAGTAGTAGAAGATAGATAGATGGATGGATGGATCCTTCTCTTTTAAGAGTCTGACTCTAATAAGAAGTGTGAACACCAGAAGTTGGATCCAGCTCATTACTGGGACTGATATTTTTGTTGGACCTTTGTGATGAACACCATTTTGCCATGGTGAGAAACTGTACAGTTTGGCTTTTATTACAGCACACATTGTACAATGTGACACATTACTGTCAAGATGTTATAATGGCGAGTTTGTACAGTCCAATTCGTAAGAGACAAGTTAAAATGTGCAGAAAAAGGAGACATGATTTGACTAGTAATCTGTCTTTCATGTATTATTCAATCACAAAAATACTTCCTTTAAACACTGGCAAAAGTTGTTGTTGTTCCATTTGTTTTGAAAGTGACAACTTCTACATGTGCTTTCCATCTTTTTGGCTTTTAAAGATAACTTTGTTTCAGTCAAAGTCACATTAGCTAATATCACTTTTGCTGTCTTCTCCTTTTTGTACCGTAGTATTACTACTTTTTGAACAGGTCAGATTGACCTGTTCATCAGACACCTACTTATAGGAGAGCACTTTTACTCACATTACTCTTTTCCATTGTCATGGTTGACCAAAGGTTGTCTCAGTGGTGTAGTCTACATTATTGTAGTGCTATACCACACACAGTAAATTTAGTTTTACATTGGACGTTGGAAACCGCTGAAGTCACGGAGTGCAAATATCCAACGTAAAACTAACTTTACTGTAGTCGGACCATATACTGTGCTTAGAAAAAAAGTACACTGGTTAGTACAAGGTCATTGTCAATTTATTTTGATTTTTAAGTATATTGAACATTTCCAAATTTCTCTGATGCTTATATTTGAATAAAGGAACAACAAACTTTGTACAACAGTTGGCTGCGTATTGAAACCGTTATAGAATTTATAAAACGATATCTAAGCAAAACATGTCCAAGTAGTACCAGTAAGTGTTAAGTACACAAGTATTAATTATACAATAATTCGCTGGATAAGTGAATGTAATAAACAAGCGCTGTGTACTGATAAATTGTTACGGAATCATTTAACTGTCATTTAACGTTATCAATAACATGTGCCTAATATGTCATGTATCATTGGGTACTCTTAAGTGGGTATACTGGAATTCTGAAGCTTTTCTCATGGGTATACTCAGTACTGTATACACGCGTATCACATTACTCCACTGGGTTGTCTGTTTGATAGATGCAAGCTTCTACTAGCCTACCCACTAAGTTCAAGGTATGGAAAGATCACTGCTACAGTATGTATAAAATATTTTCCCCATTAAATTCAGACAGTTCAGTCTGGGATTCTGGTGCTTTGTGGGAACCAAAGCTGTCTTAAATATGGACTGTATTTGTTCCACTGGCTGCTTGTTGATGAGGCCTGGTCCTCAGCTCATCTACTTTGACTTTACTGGTTTCCAGTTTACCCACAGCAGGGTTGATTTTGTGATTGGCAAAGCTTGTTACCTTAATAAAACAATGTAGTTTTCCTTCTGGAACACAATAGTGCCCCATTTCATCAACTGTACTACACACTATACAAACGATTATTGTTAACGTCGTGTTAAACCTAAGGATGATGGAGCTTAAAGTGGGTTCAAATGTCAGTTCATTAGAAATGTTTATTCAAATATTGAAAAGGTTTACTTATCTGCAATTGCAGCCTGTTCTGCAGCACTAATGGGTTCCAGAAAAACACTTGGTGCTGCGTGGGAGTGACCGCACAAACATGTGAAAAACCCAAGTGTAAAAGAGTTGCAAATATGTTTTAAAGGCAGGAAGGTGAGAAAGATGCAAATGCTGCAATCTGGCGATGAGCTTTCCTGCTGGTGATAATGTGTCAGAAGACTTCTTCACTGGGACGTTAAATCATTTTTATCCATTAAAACAAGAACGATTTACCTGGATTACACCTAATTCAGTAACGCTTCAGGAGGTGGTGAGCTGACTTTACTGATTTTCATGGACAGTAATTTTCAATAAACGTGTACCACTTCAGCCATGCCGGATCCAGAGAGGTGTATTCTTACATCAAAGTCCTCTCTGGTTTAATCATACTACAGTGTGGTGATGCTTTTCCACTTCTCTGGGCCTCACATATTTTAATACTTCCCAAATCTCTTCATCTGTAGCCATTTTTTTGAGACTTGTGTGCATCAACACCCTAACAAAGAGGTAAACGCTGCAGGAGGAACACACTGCACTGTAAGCACAGATGTCTTACCGCTCTGAGCCACAGGGACCTGCCACATTCACACATTTTTACCCTTGTTGACTTCCTCCCTCCTCTTCCTCAGCTCAACCTGCCTCCCTCCTGTTTTCACTCGCTGCCCTGCGCCTGAACCCGGTGTGTGGACTGACTGTGATATTGGCTGTGTGGGTGACGGGCTCACTGGTGTGATATCAGAAGGGGAGAAAAACAGACCAGCCTCTCTTTACTTAACACCTTCTCCGCCTTCACCAGCTGTGGATTGAAGGAAGGCAGACAGCGAATGTTCATTTATTTTTCAAAAGGTGGCCATCGCTCACAGAGAGAAGCTTGGGATTTCAAAGTCTCCTCATGAGCCTATAAATAGAAGCAGACACACTAAAGGAAACATCTGAGTTTCAATGTTTGGATTATTGTCTATTAGCCATAACTTTTAAACTGTGAATCCCATGTCTCACACATTGAGAATACACCCCACATTCTGACTGGCTCTATATTGAAAAACCCTAAAACAGATGGATTCATACAATTTGGCTTCTTTCCAAAGGCTATGAGAAGATAAATCAAGCAAAGAAGACTTTTTATGTGTTCTCTTTAAAGTCAGTCACTGTGCTTTACAGTTAGAACTATTTAGAAAAACTATAAGATTTACTAGGTATACAAGACCTACAAGACATATTTGTATGTATGTATATTTGTATGTATGTACGTATATGTACGTATATGTACATATATGTATATATATGTATACTGTATACGTAGATATAGATATATCTATATATATATAGATATCTATATATCTATATAGATATCTATACAGATATCTATACAGGGAACCCCCGACCTACAACTCCACCGACCTGCGAACCACGGGACCTACGAACGAGCCAAAGTAGAAGAATACCATCGACGTACGGCAGAAAAAACGTGACCTACGAACGAGCCCCATTACAAGTATATAATCGAGCTACGGCGTAACTGCGTCACACACGGCAATCGGCGAGGTGGGGGAGGGGATTGCCCCTTGGCTGTTGTTAGTTGGGCATGGGCGTGACACTGCGCATGACAGTGGAAAAGTAAATGCTCCAAACATTCATTGTTGAGCAAGATGCAGGTTTGATCATGAGAAAAACATCTGTCTACCTACACTTCAGTCAAAGTAAGACAATTTTGTTTCATTTTTCTGCTGCTTCTAGCTTTTTCTGAGTTCATGGACTTCTTTCTCATGCACATGGACACTCATCAACGCACTGGTTGCACTGCTGCTGTTCTGATGTTAAAAGCTGCACTTTGAGAAGTGTTCATGTGTGATTGTTGACATCATTTTGCTGATGGGAGTCCCTGATTTGCTGCTGTTCTGATGTTAAAAGCTGCACTTTGAGAAGTGTTCATGTGTGATTGTTGACATCATTTTGCTGATGGGAGTCCCTGATTTGCTGCTGTTCTGATGTTAAAAGCTGCACTTTGAGAAGTGTTCATGTGTGATTGTTGACATCATTTTGCTGATGGGAGTCCCTGATTTGCTGCTGTTCTGATGTTAAAAGCTGCACTTTGAGAAGTGTTCATGTGTGATTGTTGACATCATTTTGCTGATGTGATTTCCAGCTGATTTCCTGCAGTTCTGATGTGAAGTTACTGATGTACAGTTACTGTGTGTGTTTATGGATGCATGTGTGGTGTAATGGTTTAGATAAGTGTTTGTAAATAAAGTTCTGTGCATGTTTATGGGCCAGTATGTCAGTCTCATGCTGTTAAATGTGTGCGCGGCGCACCGTTAGCGGTATTTCCGCGACCTACGAACAGAATAACGACCTACGAACGGGACGCAATTTTCACCCCCTACCTACGACCGGATCGAGCTGCGAACGGTTCTTAGGTCCCGAACTCGTTCGTAGGTCGGGGGTTCCCTGTATATCTATATATCTATATATCTATATAGATAGATAGATAGATAGATAGATAGATAGATAGATAGATAGATAGATAGATAGATAGATAGATAGATAGATAGATAGATAGATAGATAGATAGATAGATAGATAGATAGATAGATATTAACCATTATCATAGCATAACAAACGTATTATCAATAAATTCCTAGCTAGCTGAAACAAACAAAAAAGGAATATTAAAAGTATTTCAGACTAAAGTTTCAACATATAAGGCTTAAGTTTCCAAATACAGTATACATATTTTTGAGGATGGTTTGATGGAAAATTTAAGAAGGAAAAAATTCACTGGTTTCTGTGGGGATTCCCGCTTTTTTCATTGTGATGATTCCCACTTTTTTCACTGTAAGGATTCTTGCTTTTACATGCATTTTTTTAACAGTACTGTATAGTTTATTTTGATGATCTATCTGGTTAACGTGATCATGCCAGTTGACATTTAATGATAACATTCAGAACTTGAAATAATAGCAAAAAACGGAGTTTGGGTGGATCTAATATGTGACCTACGACCATTTAATTGTCCTATAAAACTTAAATAAAATTACTTTTTCCATGTACGCTTTCATTTTCACGTTCTCTTCCACATTTACAAAGTACAGGTGGTCCCCGACTTACAAACGAGTTCCGTTCCTACGTGACGTTGCAAGTCGAATTTCGTCGCAAGTCGAAAAATACGTCCAAACTGCACCTTATACGTACAATACTGTATTTTACCAAGCACTTAGCCTATCCTAACACATTACCCTACATAATTATCAAAAAACACACACATTTCAAAGCCATAATAAAGGGAAAAAAAGAGTTCATTTCCTACTCTGGACTGGTGGTGAAGCAATTTCCTCGTTCCTCCCTCCTTCCACCGGATTCTCCATTCGTTTACGTTGTAAAACCGCTGTCTATAAAACAGATACTTTTCTATAGCTGCTGCCTGTCCAGCTCTATCCTTTTTTTTCTTTCCCTTTATAGATGGCCTCCCTTCTCACCTCACAGCCATCATCTTCACACTATTTTTTGCGAAGTACATGACAGAACACAGCGACAAAACACATATGCAAAAAAACACACAATATCCATGACTTTGCAGTAGAATATTATAAATACATATATATAAAGTACATATACACATACATATATATACATACATATACACATACATACATTCATATTAAGTCATATACCCATCTACATATCTACATACCTGCGTGTGTATCCCTGCATCTATGAGTGTGTGGTTGTAAGCATGCATAAATGAATAAGGCTTCTCTAATAGAACATTCAATAGTGACCATGAAGCATCAGAGATCTGCCTCCCAAGCCCCGAGGCAGACAAATGGGGGTACCAGAGCCCAAGACCCAAAGAAGGACCCTGAGCTCAGAGCCCCCAGTGCCACTCGAACCGGATGAACCACTCACCCATCCCCCAGATCTGACCATAGGGGAGAACCGGGAGGGCCCTACCAGCGACCACACACACTGAACCCCAGAGGCCAACAGCGACAAACTCACAGGACCCCACCGGAGCCTGCCACACCGACGTAGCCCCAGGCCCAGGCGCCTGGGCCCCAGGGATGCCCACCCCTCAGGCCCAAACCCGATAGGACCAGAGGACCCCAGCCCCACCAGGCAGCCACCAGGCCGGGCCGACATACGCTCAAGTGCCCAACCCCCTATGCCGAGTGCCGCAAGCGCGCCGGCAGGCAAGGGCACACCCCGCCAGGGGGCCACGTGGTAGGAGCACGACACCAAGTAGCCTCAGATGTATCAGAGAGGGGGCAGCCCAAGTCCAGCCTGACAACTAAACATTCATATACAGACACACTCACTTAGACCCACCCTTATCCTCACCTTTACTCACACAAATACAAACAATAACGACACGTTCCATTCATAATCCCGATGTCCAGCTCTATCCTAACATAGTACCCTACATAATTATCATTTAGGAGCCATAATGATGGGAAAAAAGAGTTAATAACCTACTGGTATGCTGATGAAGGCGTTTTCCTTAGTCCATCCGTCCCTCTGCTGTAATCTCCATTCGCTTACGTTGTAAAGCCGCCATCCATAAAACTTTTTGGATAAACATAAAAGCTTTTCCACAGCTGCTGCGTGTCCAGCTCATGTATCCGAAAGCAGCAACCTCTGATCGGACACGGTCCGTCCAAAGCCAGCTGTCTGTCCAGCTTGCTCCGACAAGTTTTGTAGCATCCGCAGCTAACCGGAAACTGCCGGAAATTGCGTAAATCAGGCTTCAAAATAATAATAATAATAATAATAATAATAATAATAATAATACTTTATTTATAAAGCCATTTAAAACAACCACAGCTGCAACAAAGTGCTGTACACATAAAATCAAGAACATGTAAACACATAAAATAAGATTTTTCTTTTTTCTTTTAATGAGATGCGTGACGCAACCCCAAAACGTCGTAAGTCGAGGCCGTCGTAAGTCAAGGACTACCTGTAGTTTCAATCAGAAAGATTTCTAAGTCAAAATTTATAGCAAACTACTATACTCCAAGACTTTTTTTGAAATACTATAAAAACTTAAACTACAACTATGTCAGAACTGCCAAATGTATCAAAACATTTGGTGAACTAAGTCCATTTTTTATGAGTTTTGAATACTTTGGAGGACAACTCCACTTTGAGATATACCCGAGCTAAAACTCTCCAAGGAGGGTTAACTTCCTCCAGAAGGTCAGCTAAAAAAAAACAACTTTTATTTTGATGGTGAAAATTCAGTTTTTGCTAAATGTATGGAGTGGATACACAATTACAGATTTTCTATTTTACGTCAGTAATCTGATGCATTTATCCAGATTTCTTTGATCCTAAAGGAATGGGTCCCTTTGCATCAGGTCTAAACCTTTATTAGACCATGGAGTGGATCTTGCACAAAAGCCACCCACTGCTTTCCTCGTGCAGCCTAACCCGGCCTGATCCATTGATCAGGAACTAAGCACCGTCTTTAATTGGCTGGATGAGGTCGATACCCCATGCAGACAGTGAGAAGCCTGAAGGGGTTTGTGTGTGCTTCTGTGTGTCTCAGCCAGTGAAAACAGTGGCAACCCTCAAGTCTCTTTCTTAGGGCAATCACAGTAATGAAGTGAAAATCAGCAGTTCAGAAAACCTCTGACCCACTGATTAACAGCTAGAATCTCCAGTCATTCATAGTCAAGACATGCTGACAACAGGTGCAACATCAGAATATCCACCATACGGTCTAATTTAGGCTTTTCCCTCTTCAGGGGGTCGCCACAGTGAGTCATCCTTCTCATTGTGTTGTCTGTCCTCACTCTAAATACCTCCATGTCCTCTCGAACTGCATCTCTATACTGTATCTCCTCTTTGTCTTTTTCCTGGCAGCAATAACATCCTTCTACCAATATACCCACTGTCCCCTCCGGACATGTTCAAAGCTTCTCATTCTGGCTGACTTTATCTCCTAGTTGTTCAACCCGTGCTGTACCTCTGATTATCTCATTAATAATCCTACCCATTCTTAGCCACCTTAATATTGTAGTAGACACTAACCAGATGTAAGGATGTAGACAGAGTTACCTGTTACCACCTTACTTGATTTGATTTGATGTTTATTCATTCATTTTAAAAGAACAATACAAGACAGTTTCATCAGATACAAGATTACAAGTAGGATAAAATGAAGGGAGCAGAAAGAAGATGAAATCTTATTATATCTGCCCCTATTTCACAGTTTGTTCAACCAATGATAACTTTCAAGCAACATCACAGAATGAATAGTTCTACCTATTTTCCTAACTGTAATACACAAACTACATCACAAAATGAATAATTCTACTTAATTTTCTTGACTGTAAAACATAAACTAGATCACAAAATGAATAATTCTACTTAATATTTCTAACTGTAATACACAAACTACATCACCTATAATTCTAATTAATTTTCTAATTCTAATTTTTTTATTTTTTTTATTTTATTTTATTTTTTTATAATTTTATTTAATTTTCCTATTTTTTTTATTTTTATTAATTTTCCTAACTGTAATACACAAACTAGATCATAAAATGAATAATTCTACTTAATTTTACTTAATTTTTCTAATTGAAATACACAAACTAAAAGATGGCACAACATCAAGATGTTCACAAAATGAATAATTCTACTTAATTTTCCTAATTGTAATACACAAATTCATCACAAAAATGAATAATTCTACTTAATTTTTCTAACTGTAATACACAAACTGCTTCATAAAATGAATAACTCTACTTAATTTTTCTAACTGTAATACACAAACGTACTGTACATCATAAGTACAACATAATTGTAATACACAAACACGCAAGATTACATCATATATAGTTTTTGAGCAAGTCCTTTTTGACCTTTTTCTTAAATGTATACATTGATTTTTCATTTTTAACATCACTCTCCAGAGCATTCCACAATCGAATTCCCTGAATTGAGGTAGACCGTCCTTTTAAGCTGGTTCTGAATTGTGGTTTGATGAATATCTCTGTCCCTTTGAGATTGTAATAACTTTGTCTTTTTATAAAATTTCTTTGGATATTTAAAGGTAATGTGTTATTATGAGCCCTATACATAATTGATAAAATACTATATTCTACCAATTCCTGGAATTTCAATAAGTTTAGTTGAATAAACAAGGTGTTTGAAGGGTGAGTGAAATGTTTTCTGGTGATTACTCTTACAGCTCTCTTTTGTAAAATAAAAACAGGCTTTGTAATAGTTTTGCATACTTAATTACTTTATAGAGACTAGTGCAAGTCCAGAGTAGTAATTGTTTATTCATCACATATTCTCTTCTTTTAGGATTAAACAATAAATTTTGTGTGACCAGATGAGATGTAAGTGAGCATGAAACATTAATTATAGTTGACCCATCAGGAAATGTGGTCATTTATTTTACATATCAAAATTAACATATGTACACTGGATTGGTTCTAATCAATTTTCCTATAAATTGACATCAAACAGATAGAAATTATGCATCTATAATTCATACTGCTCGACGTGTATTTAAGGAACAACAGATCAAGTAATGACATGGTAATTTACCCACTGTCCCCTCTGGACATGTTCAAACCTTCTCATTCTGGCTGACTTTATCTCCGAGTTGTTCAACCCGTGCTGTACCTCTGATTATCTCATTACTAATCCTACCCATTCTTATCCACCTTAATATCCTTTTAATATCGGCCATACTGTCAGATATGTAAACAGTATGTCTTAGATAAGCTCTTGAAAAGGCATATTTTTTAAGTATCAAACCCAAAGCATCAGCTGGAAGGCTAGATACTGAATGAAGTCATCTGACATTTCTGTAGTTCATTAGTGCGTAGTGTGAGTTTGTTACACAGAAAATTGGGTTGTTTTGTTTGGAGGGAAACCTAAAGGCACTCCTGCATCAAACTCGGGAAAAGTATTTTCAAGTAATTTGTAAAAACAGAGTGCTTTAACCATCTGTCTAAATGGTTGCTATAAGGTGAACATTAAAACATACAAGTCATTTCCTCACTTTTGAAGCAAGTGCTCATGGGAGTTTAACCCTGCTGTGTGAGCTAGCTGTGCTGCAATGCTAGCGTTGACTTGTGCATAAACATGAAAAAGGCAGAGATTTAGTTTCTGATGTGTTGTTTTTACTTCCATCCTTCTGTAAGTTTTCTTTGCTGCTTCTTGTGTCAAACAGACATGATGCGAGTCACAATCGATCCAAATCTTCTGAACAGCTCCTTAAAATTAACGACAGAAACCGAGTCAGTTATGGTAAATGGAGGCTTTCCAGCCCACTTTGAGGGGCCCCAAAGCACTTCACAGTACCAACCATCCACCCATTCATACACACATTCACACACCGGTAGCGGTAGACTGCCTTGCAAGGTGCTGCCTGTCCTACCGGGCGCAACTCGGGGTTAAGTGTCTTGCCCAGGGACACAACAAGGTATGCCGTGACCGGGGATCGAACCCGAGACCTTCTGGTCCTGAGCCGGCTGCTCTGCCTCTACACCATCTCGGCCCAGTTAAGGTTTGTTTATTTTTATTTCTTAGTGGTTTCCTTCTCATATGTACACACAAGGTCCTCCTCCACTATTCGAATGTGTCAGAGAAAAAGAGGAAAAAAAGGGAAGAGCTCAACAAATGTGCTCAGGAAGGGAGGGATGTTACAGGTTCACCAAGTCGCATGGTACGGCTCTACACTACTACGTACAACCTTACATCACTATGCATCACTGTAGTGGACCTACCCAGGGTCAAACTAAGGTTTTTGAACTGTTCCAGAGATGACCTTTACTGACCTCTCAGTAAAGCAAGACATTTACCACAAAATCATTCCAGTAGCTGTAATCTGAGAACATAGTCACCAAAAGAGACTATTTCTATCTTTGATTTTAGGCTGATGTGATCAAAAGAATAACTTTTGTCATTCTCATGATGTGTGCTTTTAAGCTGTGTTATTCTGTAAGAGTTAAACTGTGTTCACTGCTGTGTTAAAGGTGAAGTCTCGGGTCAGAGAGACCGGACGGTTTTGTTTAGAAAGTCAGAAGACAGCTAATCCGTTGTTTTCATGAGCAGGGCTCCAGCTTTCTCTGTCTGTTCCTAAACATTTCCCTCTGCTGCTGGCTGTAACCTTGGGTCGCGATAAGACAAGTGAACTCCTCGATTGATCCTGCTTTAAGTCCTAAGTTTTTGCTGAAACGCTTCAGAGTTTGCTGGGAGCTTCAAAAGAGATGTGAACCTTCCCAAAGGGCTGGGGTACGCTTGGTCAAGAGCTAACGACCTTCGTCATCCAGCTGGGACTGATAACTTGCTGTTATGAGTCCACTTCGAATGAGCGTAAGCTCAAAACTTTGTTATTCCTTCCTGGAATAATTTATCTTGAGCCAAAAAACCACGATTGCCACGGCTTCTGCCGACGAAAGCGAGTATCACCGACACCGACAAGGTAAACACGTCTGGAGTCCAGCTTGGACTTGCGGGACCGACGACTCGTCAGTCCAAAGCTGATCACAGCTCTTTGCCAGAACCAAGGCGGACGTCTTAAGGTAAAGGAGCAGCTGTTTGCTTGCTGGAGGTGTGATGATATCTTAGCTGGACGCGTACGGAAGAGTGTCATCTGGTTTCATAAATGCAAGATAAACTTCCTCTCTTAACCTCCCAATTCTTCTTAAATCTTTCCTCCTATTCTTTTGCCTCTCAATCTAAGCTGGAAACTATTTTAAGCTGAAGAGCCCACAGACTAAATATGTTAACATCCAATATTGAAGTCTGTTGTGTTAAATTTAAGTGTGCTGACGTATTAAATTGAAAGAAAGTGAAATCATGTCAATCAAGTGTAATGGTGTTGATTTTAGTTGATTTATTTTAAATAAATGGTAGTGTCGCCTGGCATACCAAACTAAGTCAATGTCCATTGTCACTCTATAGCTCTGTTTATTTATCCATCATAAAGATCACAGAAATATTGGGTAAACTGAAAAAGAAAAGAATCCGTGAAATTACTATTCAATCTGAATAAGTAAGTTAATTAAGGATAAAGAGGTCAGCTTAATACTGACCCCTGTTAAAATCCTTTAGTTACATCTGGGTGGCACTATATGTGTTTAAAGACACAATATATGGTCTCCCTCGTGTTTCCTTCATCACTATACTATGTTACTGGTCACACCACATGACTAATTGCATGGATTACAGCAGAAGAACACCTTGTTATTGTCAAAACATTGAAGAACTTAATTTAGTATTGCTAATAAACTAGAAAGACCTGAAACTGACTCTCAAAACTTCGAGGGTTTAAGGTAGAAAATTAAAGTTAAATGGAGACACATCTCTGTTAAAATCTGGGGCCTAGAAATATTCATCTTTTAGCCTTAGTTTACCTTTTTTTTTAGAAATACTAAAGCTGCAGAAACAACCTCACTGTGAGAGAAACTCAACAGGCTGCACGCCCCCACACTGGGTGGATCTCTCTTTCTCTTCCTGTGCATGTTTCACGTCGGCACGATGATGACGACACAATAAACACATTAACATTTAATACAAAGTTAGATTTTAGATTTAAAAAGTCCCGGAAAGTCAGGCGCGGTGCAGGAGGGGGTGTGGGTGATGGTGCAGCAAGTCCTGGGGAGACTGGGGTAAGATGAGCCATTTTTCATATTAAGATGAGCCATTTTTCATATTTAGGATCACTACATCAAGGCAATCATAGTTTTGTTGCCAACTAATATATCTGCATATATTTCAGGTTGTTGTGCATCCCTTCAAACAACAGAATGGGTGTGAAACATAACTGTTCAAATAATAAAGCATGTCTAAAAAAAGTGGTCTTGTGGCACAACTTACCCCCTTAATGGGGTAAGTTGAGCATAGGACTGGTGTAAGATGAGCCATATCCCTACTTTTTTGCACCCTGTTTCTTGAGAAGTTCTCCAGCCTTCTTCTTTTCTTTTTCTTTTTGACTTGTTCCAACAACAACTTCTCAAGTGTGTCAGTCAAGATTTGTGTCTTCACCTTTGTACGTTTCCTTTTAGGCTTTGTTGCCGTCACCTTTGGGACTGGCATTATTTCTATTGGAGATATGTATCCTGGATGGCTGGGAGAGACAGAACTACCAGAAAGTGATGATGACTCAGGCCCTGTGATGTTAGGTGCTGGTAGGTCAGCTGAAGTAGATGGCTGGTCAGATAGCTCGTCAGGGTTGGGTCTGTCTGTGACCATGGATGGTGCATAGGCTTCCTGTGGGAAGATATCTCGGTTGAAAGGAAAGATTCCAGTGGACCTGAATCCAGACAGGATGTTTCTTGGTGTCATTGCTGACAGGAAGGTCTCATGCACAATCTCTGGGATGGCATAAATGGAAGCAATTTGTCCAGGGTGGGTTCGCATCCAACTGTCCATGGCCTTGTTGTAATATGTCTTGAATGGTCCATAGACTGACACATCCAAGGGCTGCATTTTATGGGATGTATGAGGTGGCAAAGTGAGCATCACGATCCCATTCTCCCTAGCAATCTCCACAGACTGGCACAGGGATGTTGTTTCGCTTTGCAAACTCGTAGGCAAGTTCTCTGCATTTGAGGGTAGTAAGCCCATGAAACTGATCTGCCAGATTATTAATATGTTTGGCAAGTTCAGACTCCATGTCATCTGAGAGAATCCTTTTAGCCTCTGCTACTCCAGCATAGCCTGTCTTTTTCAAAGGTGCTTTTTCTTTTTCGTCAATGTACCTCTTCAGTGTCATTCTGTCTAGTTTGGCATCCTTAGCTGCTGCTCGAATAGACTTCCCTTTTCTTACTTCACTGGTGGCTCTTTCAAGAACATCAGTGGTGGCTCCCCTACTTGTTTTGCGCTTATATACGCGAGGCATGATGTCCACTCTGTAATCATACAAATGCAGAATATTGATTTAATGTTTAAGACATATAGGCTACAGCTAAAATACACTTAAGTGTATGGGGTAAGTTGAGCCACCGGCTCAACTTACCCCTGGTGAAATGGCTCAATTTACCCCAGAGCTACCATTTTGACATTATTAGTCCCCACAGCTAAAATAGTGCATTTTTATGCTAGTTTGAAGACCTCATGTTGTAGCTCATAGATACCACAATTGATGTATAAAACAAATTTAAAATTATCTATTTTGGTCTAAACACAATTCTCATGAAACTTATGATAGACTAAATTCACTTTCAAGAGTGAAAAATGTTTTTCCAGAAATAAATGTCTAACCACTTTACCCATGTGGTTCTTACCTTCACAGACTCCATGAAATGACACCCTCCTCCTAAATATTTGGTCACATGATCAATTTTGTTTACCGTTTCTTAGCAACAAGAGGTGGCTCAACTTACCCTTTGGCTCAACTTACCCCAGTCTCCCCTACCTCCCCCGGCTGCAGTGAATTGATCC
The DNA here is from genome assembly GCA_038048925.1 of Garcialebias charrua. NCBI lineage: Eukaryota > Metazoa > Chordata > Actinopteri > Cyprinodontiformes > Rivulidae > Garcialebias > Garcialebias charrua. Next base: position 2,804 of record JBBPBX010000045.1, on the reverse strand, counting down.
CATGCAAACCTATACAGTACGTTTAATCATTTACTACATCTTCTTGAAGAGGTGGGCGATTCCGTTAGAGTAGCGGGGTGTTATCCTTCATTTGCTACAGGTGGGCTTTCACCTGCAGTTTGTCTCTGCCGCTCACACCCGGGCTCACCGTGAACCACACAGCACAACGCGCCCTGCTCTTATTGGTTCAAACTGTGGCTCTGGTTGTCTTTATTGGTTGAAAGCAGCGTCAGTCTAATCATGGCTTTAACAACACAAAACACTTTCTTCCCACTCATTTTTACAGATGACGGAAATCTGACCTGGCTCTGTGCAAGATTACGAAATTCAGTCGCGACGACAAGAGAACTTAACTCATGCTAATTATTCAAAATTGAACGGCTCTTGAAATGATCAGATCCAGAAAATCCAGCTCCCATCAAAGAGACAAAAATCCCATGTCTAGTAGAGTTGCACTTGGGTCCAAAAAATCGGATCAGACTCCAGCCCACAGCCATCAGCTCCGAACCCCACCTGATCTGACGAATTAACAGTAATCAGAGGTCACTAAAACGACATTTTTATTTAAGCTTCGACTGCTTATACCACCGACTATTATTAATGGTCAGTGGACACACATGTGGACACACGTTGATGAGTAAAGGGGGCACAAGATCGGAGCTGAGGAGCCCTCAAAGTGCATTAAATGCGTCCCCTGTATCTGCTGGCATTGAACCCTTCAGCTCTGACATGTCAGAAATGTTGTGATCTCACTTGTTTGGGTCGTTGGCCACACATGTCCGCTGAGTGCCACGACTGAATAAACGTCCATTTGGGCTGATGAATCTCTGGCAGTAGTCCATCTGAAGCTTAATGCTGGTGAAGATTCTCAGTCGTCCAGGACATGATGAAATCAAAAAAGGCGTTCAATACAGGATCAACTGGACTTTATTTGTTGTAGAAAACGTTTCGACTTCTGTCCAGAAGTCTTTTTCAATTCTGAATGGAAGCTGTGAGAACGAGAAGTTTTATACAGGCTTACAAGTCACGCACCAACATATGAAATTGGAAACTGAAATAACACCACAAATTAACTAACATGCCCATTCTATTTAAATTGACAAAACGACACATCCCAGCTTAACAAAAGGGGGTTTGTAACACATACATGTAAATTGAAAGATCACACCTTAACAGTAGGAGGTTCCCTTGAGGTCTCTGTTAGAAGACACAAAACTGTATGTAAATTGACAAACAACACCTCCCAAACAACAACAGAGGCTACTCAGAGAACTTTGTTAGTCTAATTTACAGACAAGGCATCCCTGCTCCCATCCGGTGTAAAACGTTTCGGAATCAAATCCAAAACTGAGTTATAGGTCTTAGACAGTTGAAATCTCAGACCTCCTCCTCTGTTAAGAGAAGGTTTTTCTCTCTTAACATACACAGCTTCCTTTACCCCCCTCTCAAACCATCTGTGTTCTCGGTCCAAAATTTGAACATTCTGGTCCTCAAAGGAGTGTCCCTTGTCCGTGAGGTGGAGGTGAACGGCAGAGTTTTGTCCAGAGGAGGTTGCTCTCCTATGTTGAGACATTCTTTTGTGGATAGGTTGTTTCGTTTCTCCGATGTAACGGTCTGAGCAGACCTCGCTGCACTGGACTGCGTACACCACACCACTCTGTTTGTGTGTGGGGGTTCTGTCCTTCGGATGCACCTGGCTTGGATTTTGACACAGGTATCATCCACGTATCTGAACCAATGGCTTGGAGTTGTACTGTACAGTAATACTCAACACGTCGGACTACCAGGAGAAAATAACCGCTCTACTGAATGACAGTAACACCTATGAGCACCTGAAGAGGGACCCGACTAACACCTTTAAAAAGAAAGTCATTGATTGTCTACAAAAACTCGAAAAGGAGAAAACAATCAATCGATCATTGTATTATAGACTGTACCCGGGGGAGGCCACTCCTTGTCTGTATTTATTTTATTTTTTTTCTTCTTTCGGCTTTTTTCCCTGCGTTAGGGGTCGCCACAGCGAACTGGTCGCACGAAGATTTGGCAGTTTTTACGCCGGATGCCCTTCCTGACGCAACCACAGACCACCGAGCAACCACAGCCCTCTGTGTGGAGCAGAGAGCTGATATCTAGGGTTCCCGGGGGAGCAGATGGTGTGGGTTAAGGGCCTTGCTCAAGGGCCCAGAGTGGGGCAGATGAGGGTGGAGACAAGTGTGACCGCTTCACTTATCCCACCCACATCTTTGATGTTGTCGGTACCGGGGCTTGAACCGGCGACCTTCCGATCACAAGCGCACCTTCTTAACCTCTGCGCCACCACTCCAAAAATACACAAAGAAGGTACATCTCTCAGACCGATCGTGAGCAGCATGAACTCAGTGACATACAATGTTGCTAAACATCTGGCTGGTATTTTAGCTCCTCTGGTTGGAAACACACCTCATCATATTAAAAACTCCATTGATTTCACCAACAAAGTTCAACATTTGAAGCTGACCCCGGGAGAAACTCTTGTATCGTATGATGTGACTTCCCTGTTCACATGCATACCCATTTCTGAAGCAATAGAAACTGTCAAAAAAAGACTTCTACAGGACAAGGATTTGGACAAAAGGACCAACTTAACCCCAGACCACATCTGCACCCTGCTGGATCTCTGCCTCTCCACCACTTATTTCAAGTTCAATGACAGTTTTTACAGACAGAAGCACGGCTGTGCCATGGGATCTCCAGTGTCACCCATTGTTGCAAACCTCTACATGGAGGAAGTGGAACAGAGAGCCCTAAACTCCTATGAGGGGACA
>JBBPBX010000044.1:175376-186061 GCA_038048925.1 Garcialebias charrua | reverse complement strand
CGCCAAGCTACCAAGCGGCGAGAGGGAAAGACGGGCAGATCTGTTCAGCCCAATCGGCGAAGACGAATGGGCTCTCCGGGACCGGACACCACTGGACAAACTGGTCGACCTCGAGGTGGTCACAGCCCCGGGGGAAGCGAACGGCGCTCAAGAAGCAGTTCCCATCCTCTTAGAGAGCGAGGCCTCGGACGAGGACCACATGAGCGAATGCTCGGAGGTCCCCTCCCAGCCCCGCCGGCCAGACCCCTCTCTCTCAGAAACGAGCTCCCTAATGCACGACCTGCCCGCAATCATACACGGGGCGGCCGAGCTGAAGGGACTGTCGGTCCCTACCCCTTCACCGCCCAGGCAGAACGACCTGGCGGGCTTGAGGTATGGCACCACGTCGCAACGACGCCCAGACCCAGTCTGGCCTCGTTTCCCGGCGGTGACAGAGCTCAGGGACAAAGCGGCAGAGGACCCAGCAAAGTTCAAGGCCCCAGTGACCGCTTTCACGGGAATCACGAGGGTCGAGGGCTTCACAGACAAGGCCTTCCCAAGGGTGCCCCCTTTGGAACAGAGCCTCTCTGGAGTGTTCGGGGCAAAATCCGCCAGGGTGGACCACAGGCCCATTCCCGCCGGGCGCCACGACCAGACGGTACTTCAAATAACCGACCGCGCACACCAGCTAGCAGCCCAGGCGGGGGCAGCTAGCAACAACACAGCTCTCCTCGCCTATCAGATCTCCAAGCTGGCGCAAGACCCGAGACTGCCCGAGGATTTGGCGAGCGTGGTGGGAAAGGCGGCAGACGTCATCCTGAACCTCAGCGCCGCTTCCACGGTGTGTTGGGCGCGCGTGGGGATTGCAATGCAGATGGTGCACAGAACCACGTGGCTGAGACACGCACCATCCATGCCCGAGAAGCTACAGAAAGAGCTCCTAGAAGGACCCGTGTCCTCTGGGGAACTTTTTGGCTCGAACCTGAATGAACTTGTGGACAAGTGCAAAAAGAAAGAAGAAGTCGCTGAGACGGTGAGGAGCTTCATCTCCACACACCAACCATCGCGACAACCAGACGGGGGAAAAGACCGCCGGGACCAGAAACAGCCATCGTCTGCGGCGGGACCGCGAAACCCACAGCAGCCGGCTTTCAAACAGAAGCAGCAGAAGCAGCAGCAGCAGCGACCGTGGGACGGTGAGCAACACGCTCCACGAGGCCGCGGCTACCAGGGCCGAGGCGGCTACCAGGGCCGAGGCGGCTACCAAGGCCGGGGGGGCTACCAGGCCCGAGGCGGCCAGAAGCAAAACCCCTACAGCCGACCGCCTCAGCAGAGATGACTCGTTGCGGGAAGTGTGTGTAAAATCAATAAAGAGCAAAATGTTTCGAATAATGTTTTCTCTCATGCTTCGGGCTTGTCTGTCGGGCCGTATAACCCTTCAGCCGCACGACTACACATGCTTCCCACCACAGAAAAGCTAACCTCGACTAAAGAGAACTCAAACAAGGTAACAATTAAAAAATGTTCCATGCTTGGTGAACTCGCTAATTTTAACACTGAACCGGGTAACGAAACCCGTCCGCTGCTAAAAATAAATGACGCCGGTACAGCCACGAGGCTGCCCGGCAAGGGTCACAAAAAGCTAGCTAAACAACCAGACGCCATGTTTGACGCCATGTTGGCTACACCTCGTGTCACGCAGTCGACGCGGGGTCAATCCCACAGCGCGCTGCTTATGGCACGTCACGTGACGCGAGCCCGGCTCACGCTCAGGCGGCCGGGGCTCCGCCTCAGCAAACGTTTAACTGGCGTTCCACGTACATGAGTGGCGCCACCTCTCTGCAAAGCTCCGATCGAGGTAAGAAAAGAAAAGCCACTCAATCTAACCAAACACCGCCCGCCAAAAGACGAACGGCGTCCAACGGGAGCACCGCTTCAACAGAGCGAGCGCTCCCCGGGTCAGCGAGCGCGTTGACGTCGGACGCAATGTCACGTCACGCCTCTGACGCATCGAGCCGCCCCTTTTCGGGCGGGGCCCCCGTGGGTTACCATGGTAACGGAGGGAGGCCCCATCGACTGGCTGACGCACATGATGCGCTCGAGACAGCAAGATCTCGCGCTGCCACTGGGCAGAAGATACCAGCAGTGGCAGCAAAAATGCAGTTTAGACAGGTGGCTGTCAAAAATCATAAGAAAGGGTTATGCACTCCAGTTTGCTGCAAAACCCCCACCTTTCAAGGGAATACTGGAAACAGTATTGTCAGACAAAAATCAAAACGCCTCCCTACTGTCAGAAATTCAAGAAATGCTGTCGAAGGGAGTGATTTCCAAGGTGGCAGAAGGAGACCAGAACAAAGGGTTCTACTCCCGGTATTTTCTCGTGCCCAAGAAAAAGGGAGGGGCGAGACCAGTCCTAGATCTGTCGATTTTCAACAGATCGATTCTAGTGAGAGGTTTTCACATGCTCACGATAAAACAGCTGCTGAGGAATGTGCACAAGGGAGACTGGTTCACATCCCTCGATCTGAAGGATGCTTACTGGCACGTGAGTATCATCCCACATCACAGGAAATACCTGAGGTTTTCCTTCCAGGGGAACCAGTTCGAGTTCAAAAGGCTCGTTTTCGGCTACTCGTTGGCTCCCAGAACTTTTTCAAAGTGTGTGGAAGCAGCGATACGCCCACTTCGCTCAGCAGGGATGCGGATCCTGTTTTATCTGGACGACCTGCTTCTTTTAAGCAGGTCGCGAGAGGAAGCAGTAGTCCAGACCAGGGTTCTAGCAGAACACCTACTGGACCTGGGATTTGCTGTAAACTGGATGAAAAGTTCAGTAATCCCAGCACAATCCATTGTTTACCTGGGGGTAGAACTGGATTCACGCTCGATGAGAGCACGCCTGTCAGAGCAGAGGGCAGCCGACCTGACAGCACAGCTGAAGCGCGTCCAACCAGGGAAGGTGGTGACGGCGGCAGCAGTGATGCGCCTTCTGGGCCTGATGGCAGCTGCTCATGTGGTATTAAATCTGGGTTTATTACACATGAGAACGACCCAGCGTTGGTTTACCAACCTGCGCGTGGACCCAGTGCACCAAAAACGCAGGATGGTGCTGGTTCCACCATCCGTGGGTCCAGACCTGCGTTTCTGGGGAAACACCCACATCCTGAGGGAGGGTGTCTCCATGATCACACCTACGTCTCACATCCCAGTTTTCACAGACGCGTCTCTGATGGGATGGGGGGGGACATGCCTTTCCCAATCGGTGGGAGGGGAGTGGCCGAGCCACACCCACCTCCACATAAACGTTCTGGAGCTGATGACAGTCCAGAAGGTTTTAGAACATTTTATTCTACTAGTTCAGCAGCGACATGTACTGGTGCACACCGACAACCAGGTGGCAGCAGCGTACATAAATCGCCAGGGTGGGTCTCGCTCAGCTCAGCTGCTGCGCGTGGCCAGGCGACTTCTCCTGTGGGCCCAACAGAACCTGCTCTCTTTGAGAGCAGTCTACATCCCAGGAGTGCTGAACGTGGGAGCGGACATCATGTCGAGAGGGGGACCACGTCAGGGAGACTGGTCTCTCCACTCGGACTTAATAAATCAGATTTGGGCCAGATTCGGTCGTGCAGAAATAGACCTTTTTGCAGCCCGAAGCAACAGGAAATGTGCACTCTGGTGCTCACTGAACCCAAAGGACGACCCCCCTCTGGGGGTGGACGCTTTTGCGCTCAGATGGTGGCCAGAAAAGAAGCTTTACGCTTTTCCACCAGTCCCTCTCATTCCAAGAGTGCTAGAACGAGTTCGGGAAGAGAAACTATCTCTCATACTGGTGGCTCCAGAGCGCAATTATGCACCCTGGTTCCCGGACCTGCAACAGCTGGTAGTGGACAACCCCCTACAGCTGCCGTGGAGGGAGGATGCTCTCCTCCAAGCGGGAGGGGCGATCAGGCATTTCCCAGAAATAGGCCAACGCCTTTGGGCCTGGAAGCTGAGCGGTGCCGACTAACGAACTTAGGCCTCACCCCAGCCGTGGTCCGGACGATTCAGGACGCCCGCGCACCAGCCACAACTACGCTTTACGCGTCTAAGTGGGCGGCTTTTCAGCGGTGGTGCGGAGACAGAGGCATCGAGGCCACAACATGTGACATTGGCTCTGTCCTGGCTTTTCTGCAACTGCTGTTGGAGAGAAAGCTAGCCTTTAGCACGATAAAAGTGTACGCGGCGGCCATTTCATCATGCCACGAGGGTTTTGCTGACGGGACGTTGTTCAATCACTTTCTGATGAAACGTTTCCTGAGGGGCGTTAGACGCCTTAGACCCTTGAAGCGTGACATCACTCCTCAGTGGGATCTAGCACTAGTTCTGGGCGCTTTAACCAGAGCCCCCTTCGAACCCTTAGAGGAGGTGTCAATGAAGTTTTTGTCCGTGAAAACTGCTCTTTTGCTGGCACTTACGTCGGCGAAGAGGGTGAGTGACCTCTGTGCACTCTCCGTAGCTCCCTCCTGTTTACAAATTAAACCCGATGGCAGCTCAGCGACTTTGAGGCCCAATCCGGCTTTTATCCCAAAGTCGCTCACCAGCAGTTTTAGATCTCGGACAATAACTCTGAGTGGTTTCCATCTCCCTCCTCATGCTTCAGAGGAGGAAGCCAGGTCACACACGCTGTGCCCAATTAGGGCTCTCAGAGCTTATCTGGCACGCACAACGAGTGTACGCCGCTCTCAAAGTTTGTTTGTCCATTTTAGGGACAACTCAGCGGGTCGTGCTCTGTCCTCTCAGCGCCTCTCTCACTGGCTGTGTGAAGCCATAACAGAGGCCTACAAAGCTGAGGGGAAGGAGCCTCCTGCGTCTCTGCGAGCTCATTCGACGAGAGCTATGGCTTCGTCTGCAGCTCTGCACGGGGGGATGTCGGTCAGCGACATCTGTCAGGCCGCAGCTTGGAGCTCGTCCTGTTCTTTTACCCGTTTTTATCTACGGGATATTTCTACTTTTTCGATGACTCATTCAGTTCTGGGAGTCCTGGATAAGTAGTGGGAGTGCACCTCCTAATGTTAACTGTTCCTCTGTACATAGTTCATGCAACAGTTGACTTTGCACTAATTTTGTTTCAACTCAGGGAGTGTTCCTCTCCTTGACTATGTGCAAAAAAAAAAAAAAAAAAAAACACAACAACAACAATATCTTTCAGTGTTGTGGCTTGCTGCACAGCAGCAGAGCACGTCTGGAGGGTGTTTAAAGGCCTGCAGGCCTTCCTCCAGCCCACCACCTGCCTTTCCTCTTACATGAGGAAGGACGTGCTTATTGGAAATGGGAGAGCAGATGCTCCTCATTGGTGGGATCCAGCGTGGCATGGACTATTTCCTGCTACGCCCCTTATTCCAATAGGCGGAGCCAAAGGGCGTAGCTAACTACGACACTAGAACGTTGGTTACGTACCGTAACCCCAGATTCTATGAGTAGTTAGCGGAGCCCTTTGGCTATTGGGCCACGCTGTATCCAAATGGCTGAATGAATTAGCTATATTTGGAGAAAGATTCACCCCGGTCGAGGGGTTTTATCGACCGAGGGGTGGGCCCATCCGGTAGGTGGGCGTGGACTAAAAGGTTTTCAGTGGGCGCTGACGCGCGGGGAGGAGACTTCCAATAGGCGGAGCCAAAGGGCTCCGCTAACTACTCATAGAATCTGGGGTTACGGTACGTAACCAACGTTATTTACGTTGTAACATAAGCTGATTTGTGATCAGTTATTAACAAAAATTTAACTCAGAAACACTAATTCAGCTAACAATTGTTTTAGGGGTTTCTCGTTTCTGTAGTTAAATTTGAATGAAATTCAACCCTCGCGCTGAGGTTGTTTGAATGAGTCCCGCCCCTGCTGCAAACAACGAATCAAATGTGAGCAGTACATGACGTGAAACTAGCCCTGTCGGGCTCGGCTCGATGGAACCACGGTGAAGATGGTTCCAGAACAAGGGTGGATCCCGGGCGGAAAAGGTAAATGCGAAGACGCCGAACCCGGGTTAGAAGCTGGGAGAGCCGGGGAGGGCCGGCCAATGCGTAAACGGCTACAGAGTGTTTCCTTAGAAATCCACGTTTCCGTGAGGTAAAGCACAGAGCACTTCTTCATTTCCTCCGACGTTGTCACTCTCAGACGAAGCAAATCCATTTTGTTGTCCAGCGAGCAGACGTAGCCAGAAAAAGAGCCGGCATCGGGGGTCTCCCGGTTTTAGCGTCCGCCTTCAGTCTCACCATAATCCCCGCCCGGCAGCCTCGCTTCTGACGCCGGGAGCACCGCTTCCTTTTCTTTTCGCCAGAGCGTGAGCCGGAGCACCTCCGTTGCAGCTTCCAGGTGGAAGACTTCAAAAGCCGCATCCTGCCGAGCGTAGATTTGAGTTCGTTGCTGATTTCAGCTGTTCCCTGTGGCAAATCCGCTCCAATTCTCAACAGTTCAGTTCGGCTATAATTCACCCGCATAAAACGTGCAGAGTCAGGTACAGAATCACTATTAAAACTACTAAAAGCTAGAGATGAACTGAGAGCCCATGAAGCTGCTGCTGGTCGGAGCGCGGCCATCCTCCAGGTTGTGGACAGATGTTTGTCTCAGACCTGCTGACACCTCCAGGTTGTGGACAGATGTTTGTCTCAGACCTGCTGACACCTCCAGGTTGTGGACAGATGTTTGTCTCAGACCTGCTGACACCTCCAGGTTGTGGACAGATGTTTGTCTCAGTGGTTCCACCAACACGTTTAAAGATCTCACTGGAGATCTTGTTGCTCCTACCTCAGAGGAAGTGCACATGATCAGAGTGCAGGTTTGTGGAGGTGCCCAGATGTTCCAGAATCTGAGGTGAAGTCTTCGTTTTCAGGCTCTGGACTTCTAGAACCACCAGGTTCTGGTCTGGTTGTTCTGACCGGTCATTAAAAACAGTTCTTGTATTCAATGCAGCTCTGAAAACATTTTTCCTCAGTCCAACTTCAGAGGTGGTCCGGACACCTCTCACTGTCGGAACCCGATCCGTCCAGAACCAAGGTGTAGACCAGGAGTATTCAAGTGGTGGCCCGAGGCCCAAATCAGAACCACAGATGAGCTCAGTTGGGCCCAATGGGTTCATTTTAAATAAATCCAACCCATAAAACAAACTTAATGAGAAGAACAGCTGGATGTCTGGCCCCTGAGCTGCTGGCTCTCAGTAACTGTGGCCCCCTGGTGAAAGACCTAGACCTGAAGAAACCCCACACAAGCAGCTGCTGTTCAAATGCAGGAAAAGAAACATCTGGTTCTGAAGACGGAGCTTCTTTTGTTTTAGTTTTTAGGATCTGTCAAGTCAAAGTCAAAGTCAACTTTATTGTCAAAACTGCAATATGTACAGGACATACACAGGATTGAAATTGCATTTCTCTCTCAGTCCCTCGGTGCAACAGTAACCATTTAAACACTAAACACTAAACAATTAATAAACAAGCATAAAATGAAATAATAAAAGTTTAGTACTGTCCTGAGTTTTTTGCATAGTAGTTTTTCATAGTAGTATAAAAGTATAAAAAGTTTCACCAACACCAAAAACACCAACATTTAATAAACATAATCATAAAATGAAATAGAGTGTAATACTGTCCTGAGTTTTTTTGCATAGTAGTTTTTCATAGTAGTATAAAAGTATAAAAAGTTTCACCAACACCAAAAACACCAACATTTAATAAACATAATCATAAAATGAAATAGAGTGTAATACTGTCCCGAAGTAAAAAGTATAAAAAGTATATCTATAAAACAAATGAAGGTTCTGGCATTTGACATTTGTAAAGAGTGACAAAGCAGCATATGAGGTTAATGTACACAGTATATCAGGGGTGGGCAATTATTTTTTCCATGGGGCCACATGAGAAATAGAAAATATTGTGGGGGGCCGGGCGAAATGACATAATTCAATACTGCATATTAATAGTATTTCTTTATTAAAAGCAGTAAATATCATTGTTTAGACAAACTGGTAAAAGTATTAGTTATGATTAATCAACAAAATAAAAAGCATGAGTGGACATTTTTGAGGGCTAACGTTGTCTTGTGACTTGACAACAATGCAATCATGCACATTGCGCATGTCTTGATTTACATATTGCATCATTTTGTACGTGAATTTTAAAAAGACATCAAAATTAAAGCAATGCAGTCCACAAATGAGGTAAAATTAGAAACTATTTTTTTGTTGTAACTCCCCTTACGGGGGCCGGTCAGAGTCAACCAAAGGGCCGCATGTGGCCCTGGGGCCTTACAATGCCCAGGTCTGCAGTATATGTATGAGGTAGTTGATATTGGTATAGAGATAAAGTGGCATTCTGCAATAAGGCTAGTAAAAAGAATATATACTGTATATCAGCAGTAGTGTAGATATAAAAAGTCTAGATGTAAACAGTAGTAATAAATGTAAACAGTAAATGTATGACTATAGGCAGTAATGTAATACAAACATTAGTGCAAGTATGAGAAGTAGTGCAAACTGAATGAGCACATGACCGAGAGTTGAGTGAATGACCCGTATTGATGACACAGAGTCCAGTGTTAAAAACTTTGTGTTGTGTGGTACAGGTAGTCCCCGACTTACGAGCGAGTTCCGTTACAACGAGGCGCTCGTAACACGGAAATCTCGTAAATTGGAACGGCCGCCACGTGTCTCGTAAGTCCGGAATTTTGCTCGTAAGTTGGAACGGTTTTGCTAGCGCGACTACAAACACTCGTTTTTCATCGAAAAACTGCTTATGAGTGCATAAAAATGATCGGAAACGTGTGTCCACATGTTTAGCTAACGAACTGTGGTGAAAAAACACAGAAAAACTCAGTACTTTTTGCGTTTTTTCCAAAAATTCACCAGCTCGTAAGTCCGGAACCTCGTAAGTTAGAGCGCTCGTAAGCCGGGGACTACCTGTAATGTGTGAAAGTTTTTTGTGATTAAGGCAGTACAAGTGGGAGGGAGGGCAGAGCAGGTAGAGAGTTTAGCATCCTGACTGCCTGATGAACAGAGCTGTCATTTAGTCTGCTGGTTCGAGCCTGGAGACTCCTCAGTCTCCTCCCTGATGGCAGCAGTCTGAAGCAGCTGTGTAGTGGGTGTGTGGGATCACCTGCCATGCAGAGGGCTTTCCGAGTGAGGCGGTTGCTGTGTAAGTCCTGCAGTGAGGGCAAGGAGGTGCCGACAATCTTCTCAGCTGCTCTCACTATACGCTGGAGGCTCTTTCGGCAGGATGCAGTACATGTGTAACATAGTTAAAATGGTTCTGGTTAAATCCTGCTAAAACAGCACCATCTGCTGGTAAAACGTTTTACTGCATTCACCTTAAAAAGAGCGGGGCATTATGGGTAATCCTCAGAGCCATGAGGATCACTAATGAGGTAACGTGTCTCTGCTATGTGATAAAGAAATATTATTTATGCATTTTATAGAATATGTTTATGGTCTTAGTTTTTGTATATTATTGAAATATGCTTAATCTAGGTCACGCTAGTTCAGCTATTATATTGTTTTGTGTTTAAGAATGCAGGTAGTCCCCGACTTACGAGCGAGTTCCGTCCCTAGGGGGCGCTCGTATGTCAAAAATTCGTAAGTAGGATCACATAGTAAAAAAAAATATATATATATCCATCCATCCATCCATCCATTTTCTTCCGCTTATCCGGGGTCGGGTCGCGGGGGTAGCAGCCTAAGTAGGGAGGCCCAGACTTCCCTCTCCCCAGCCACTTGGAGCAGCTCCTCTGGGGGAATCCCAAGGCGTTCCCAGGCCAGCCGAGAAACATAGTCCCTCCAGCGTGTCCTGGGTCTTCCTCTGGGTCTCCTCCCGGTGGGACATGCCCGGAACACCTCACCAGGGAGGCGTCCAGGAGGCATCCTAACCAGATGCCCGAGCCACCTCAACTGGCTCCTCTCGATGTGGAGAAGCAGCGGCTTTAAAAATGGTAAATGGAGCTTATTTATATAGCACCTTCCAGCCCCCTCTGAGGAGCCCCAAAGCGCTTTACAATACGAGCCATCTACCCATTCATACACACATTCATACACCGTTAGTGGTAGCCTGCCTTGTAGGGCGCTATCCAGACCTACCGGGAGCAACTCGGGGTTAGGTGTCTTGCCCAGGGACACAACGACACATGGTGTGGGGAACCGGGATTCGAACCTCCGACCTTCCGATTGGGGGTCGACTGCCATTACCACTGTGCCACGGCCGCCCGTTTAAATGTTAAGTCCATCCATCCATCCATCTTCTTCCGCTTATCCGGGGTCGGGTCGCGGGGGTAGCAGCCTAAGTAGGGAGGCCCAGACTTCCCTCTCCCCAGCCACTTGGAGCAGCTCCTCTGGGGGAATCCCAAGGCGTTCCCAGGCCAGCCGAGAAACATAGTCCCTCCAGCGTATCCTGGGTCTTCCTCTGGGTCTCCTCCCGGTGGGACATGCCCGGAACACCTCACCAGGGAGGCGTCCAGGAGGCATCCTAACCAGATGCCCGAGCCACCTCAACTGGCTCCTCTCGATGTGGAGAAGCAGCGGCTCTACTCCGAGTCCCTCCCGGATGACTGAGCTTCTCACCCTATCTCTAAGGGAGAGTCCAGCCACCCTGCGGAGAAAACTCATTTCAGCCGCTTGTATCCGAGATCTTGTTCTTTCGGTCATAACCCAAAGCTCATGACCATAGATGAGGGTGGGAACGTAGATCGATCGGTAAATT